>SJXQ01006071.1:87782-112446 GCA_006408695.1 Aepyceros melampus
AGCTCCGTGTGACACAGAGGCGGGGCCTCTGCGTGTGACAAGACACAGGGGCTGTGCTGCCGAGGGTTAGGGCAGGACACACGATTCAGGATAGTGACCCCAGGTGACTCGGCTGTGTCACCTACTTTTATGTACATTAAAAAATTATTTATTTTGCTGCTCTGGGTCTTAGGTGCAGCGTGTGGGATTTAGTTCCCTGATCAGGGATTGAACCTGCCACCCTCCTGCATTGGAAGCGTGGAATCTTAGCCCCTGGACCACCAGGGAAGTCCCCATGTCAACTAACTTTAATGGCATACAAGCCAATCTATCCAACTACTGGCCCTAGGTAAATTTCACCTGGGGAATGGGTTATTTTTAAAATGACTAACCATTCATAACTAAAATGAAATGATCTTTCTCCCATGGGGCTTCCCAGGTTAGCTCAAATGGTAAAGAATCTGCCTGCGATGCCAGAGACATGGGTTTGACCCCTGGCTCAGGAAGATGCCCTGGAGGAGGGTATGGCAACCCACTCCAGGATTCCTGCCTGGAGAATCCCATGGACAGAGGAGCCGGGCGGGCTACAGTCCATGGGGTCACAAAGAGTCAGACACGACTGGCAAATGACTTGAGTAGGGATACTATCCCCCTAAACTCTCTCAATCTTGATGTTGAGGGAAACATCAAGTTATTTCATTTGTGAATGTAGCTGTAATGGAAAATTTAGAATCATTAGTGAACTTTGTATGCTGTTGGATTGCTGAAAAAATGGTCAACATTTTCAAGCTTCAGCGTTTAGAATAATAATTAAAAAAAAAATAGGAGTCTGTAGGCTCTTTCCACCGTGACTGCAACATGTAATCAGTTGACCAGCCGATTGTTTTTTGAACGCCTACTATGTTGTCCTGGAGCAGGAAATGGCAACCCACTCCAGTATTCTTGCCTAGAAAATCCTGTGGACAGAGGAGCCTGGCGGGCTATAGTCCACGGGGTCACAAAGAGTCAGACATGACCGAGCACGCATGCACGCAAGCGCTTTACTACGCTGAAGCATTTGACGAGGTGCTTTGGGCTCCACAGAACAGTTCCACAGGTGAGCTGTCAACAGTGGTGAGGGAAGATCCTCCCACCCTTCCCCCACCCCCGACTCCAGGCAGCAGCCAGGCAGGACGGGCAGCTGCCTCTCAGGACAGGAATCTGAACTCTGGTCCTGGGTGGGTGGAGGGCAGGAGGAGGGCAGTCCAGCCCCGTAGCTCTGATTCCAGCCAGTTCTGTGAATGCAGACCTTTCACCTGCAAAGCTGCGGTTACAGGGAGAGGATCCACCCCGCCCCCTCCCGCCGCTGCCCTTCCCTGGCTTGGCCGGCTTTGAGGGCTGTGGTGCTCTCTGCCCTGAAGGCCCAGGGAGGACAGTCCCCAGGATCCGCACAGTGCAATGGCCTCTACCTTTCCCAGCCCCTCACCTCTGATTCTCCAGGTCCAGAGTCTCCACGTGTGTATGGCGGGCTCCCAGGCCACTGTGGGCCAGGGAAACCCCTTGATTACCCACCATTCTGTGTGTGTACGTAAGTTCCTCTAGGGAAAAGAAAGAAAACAAAGAACTCAAGAGCAATGATGCGGGCAAATGAATTCTCGTGTTTCCAGGCAGGGGAGGGGAGACACTCATGCTTCCTTCTGCAAGGTTCCTGGCCCTGGATCTGGGGCCCTTGAGCCTGGGCAGCAGAGCCCACTGTAGGCACCAGCATGTCCATGAACGCTGAGGACCGTGGCAGCCGCTCACTCTGGTCCTGACCAACCAGATTCTACAAATCCCAGCGCAATCGGCTTCTCTACAGATGCCGAAGCCACGGGACCACTGGGCGTGGGTTGCAGGTCACCTCCTCACCCGCACAGCGACTCTGGAAGGCTCAAGAGCACTGGGTGAACCCAGGGCTCCTCTTGTTCCTCCAGACTATATAACTTTTCATTTACGCTATCCTTATAAGATTCCGCTAGAAAGAGAAGGCGAAAGAAATGAAGAAAAAAAAAACAAACCAGAATTTACTGAATCCGATGCCAAGGTATTAGCTTTCCATCCTTAATTCAGTACAACATCCTCAGGTCTGTACTTTTTAAGTTAAGGGATTAATCCATGCTGCGGAGATACAAAAGGGATTTCTCCACCTTCCGGGAGGGGGAGGGGTGGGCAGGGGAAATCACTGTTGCAAATGTTCAACTGAATGATTCAGGCTTTCAAAATAAAGTCCTCACAGAATCCAGCACCAGGAAAGTGTTGACGCTTCCTGAAAAACTAGGACGTTCTTTTAATCGTACTGGAACAATACAAGCCATTGTGTTTTCATTTTTTGCCATGTCAGCCAGGAAGCTTAGGACTGGATTTAAGGCACAATTACAATCACGTCTTATCTCCAGGGAAAGGGAGCTGGCATTTGTGGAATGCCTTACTTGTTCAGGGCGCTTCCAACCAAATATTTTTAATTGAACGCTCGCAATTGCCCGGTTATTATTCCAGCTCACAGAGTAGAAGAGCGGAGTTAACTCACCAGACCCAAACCCGCCCAAATCATGACCCACCTGCACCCTGTGCAGCCTCTTGTCCCTCTGGCATCCCGGAAACTTCTCGGCGGTAAACAGCATAGGTTATCAAGACGTCACTATGGTAACTCCATCCCCAGGATGGGAATGATGGGTGCTTCCAGCCCCGGGCTCTGACTCACAGTTCCCTGGTCCTCAGAAGTGGCCTTGAGGTGGCCGGGATGAGTGAGCACTTTATTGAGTAGACCCCAGGCTAGGCAGGGACCGTCCAGACAGCTGTGCCTTCGCTGGACGTCAGGCCCTGGGTGGCGGCCCCGTAAGATGAAGCCCCTCCGCTTCCGCCTCCATCTCTCATAGTGGCTGCCACTCTCCGTCATCCCACTGGCCTTCTCCAGCCCAGAGCACAGATGACTTCAGCGTCCTGGAGATGTCCCAGCAACACAGAACCCAAAGCACTCTGCTGCACTCGTAGTTATGCTAACAGTAAAGGGCTGATTCCCATAGTGGTGACGCCTTCCCTGAACACACACTGTGTCAGCTGGTCATCTGGTGAGAACTGGCCGCTAAGACGACGACTCTGTGACCTACACAGGGACACCAGCACCCATAAGGACCAACTGGGATGCAGTCGAAGCCAAGCCGCAGAGATTCACTGAAAATCTGCACAATGCCTCGCGCATCGTGGGTGCTCATAAAACACGGGGGAAAAGGCGGTACATGCTCTCTGATTCCATTTATATAAAGTTCAAAAGCAGATTGAATGAAGGCGAGGAGCAGAAGAGGGGAGAGGGGTTTCCCTGGAAGGTGAGGTGGGAAAAAGCAGCAAGAGGCTTGCGTGGGGGCAGGGCCTGTCCTGTCCCCTGGCCAGGCTGGGTTACCCAGGGGCTCACTCTGTGAAAATCCAAGGTTCCGTGCATTCCTCCTGACTTGTGTGTTCAGTTCTGTAGGTATGATTTAATTTGATCTGCTATTTCAGATCACTGCTAGTATTACTTTTCACCTTGTATAAACAAACAAATCAATTAACAAGTGAGGCTCAAAACATCAATTTGCAAATACAGTCAAGTGAAAAATGTTCTCACTCTATCTGCTCCTCACTCAACAGTGGGACAGATGACCCTCAGCACTGAGAGACTTAAAGTGTCAAAGGTCACAGGACCCCTGGCCTGACTGTGGCCCGGGCGTTTGCTTGTTTGACATCAGAAGCCTGATTTCTTAGAGAGCAAGCTTGTTTACCTTTAGTCATGAACTTTATTTGAAATGACTTTTGATTCTTCTTTGTGTTTACTTGGTTTTTATTTCTTTCTAACTTTAACCTTTTTATTTTGCACTGGGGATGTTCAGTCTCCCAGTCGTGTCTGACTCTTTGCAGCTCCTGCACTATAGCACACCAGGCCTCTCTGTCTCTCACCATCTCCCAGAGTTTGCCCAGCCTCACATCCCTTGCATCAGTGACGCCATCCAGCCGTCTCATCCTCTGATGCCCTCTTCTCCTTCTGACCTCAATCTTTCCCAGCATCAGGGCCTTCTCCAGTGAGTTGCTCTTTGCATCAGATAACCAAAATACTGGAATTTCAGCTTCAGCATCAGTCCCTCCAACAAATATTCAGGGTTGATTACCCTCACGATTGACTGGTTTGATCTCCTTGATGTCCAAGGGACTCTCAAGAGTCTTCTCTAGCACCACAGTTTGTAGGCATCAATTCTTTGGCTTTCTGCCTTCTTTATAGTCCAGCTCTCACAGTCTTACATGACCACTGGCAAGACCATAGCCTTGACTATATAGACCTTTGTTGGCAGAGTAATATCATTGCTTTTCAACACACTGTCTAGGTTTGTCATAGCTTTCTTGCCAAGAAGCAAATGTCTTCTGATTTAATGGCTGCAGTCACCATCAGCAGAGATCTTAGAGCCCAATGAAAGGAAATCTGTCACTACTTCCACCTTTCCCCCTTCTATTTGCCATGAAGTGATGGGACCAGATGCCATGATCTTAGTTTTTTTAATATTTAGTTTTAAGCCAGCTCTTTATTTGAAATGACTTTTTGATTTTTATTGCATCTGATTTTACCTTGTTTTAATTTTTTCTAACTTTAAGCTTTTTATTTTGCATTGGGGTACAGCCCATTAACAACGTTGTAATAGCTGCAGGTGAATAGTGAAGGGACTCAGCCATACATAGACATGTATCCATTCTCCTCAAACTCCCCTCCCATCCAGGCTGCCACATAGGACTGAGCAGAATTCCATGCGCTCTATAGTAATTCCTTGTTGGTGATACATTTTGAATATAGCAGTGTGGTGTGTACATGACCTTCCCAAACTCCCTGACTATGCCTTCTCCCCGGCAACTGTAAGTTTCTTTTCTTAGTCTGTGAGTTTATTTGTGTTTGGTAAGTCACTTGTAGGGATAGGAATTTCCAACTTGAATGTAAATCTTTATGATGTTGATCTTGACCTTGACCTTGACCCTTCAGTGGTGGGAGAGATTGCCTCTTAGAGGCTGACTGAGTGCTCTGATCAAAGCACCTGGATTCGGATGCCTCCTCCTGCCAGGGGAGGAGCCGGGACAGCTAGCCTCCCCTTTCTGAGATGTGGGGTTTCCATTTACAAAATGAGGGGAGTTCCCTTTGTCCTGGGGAGGTGGGTCAGGGGACCGACTAGCCCAGCTTTGCCTGGAACTTTCTGGTTCTACATTCAAAATCCTGTGTGCTTAGTTGCTCAGTCGTGTCTGACGTTTTGCAACCCCAAGGACTGTAGCCTGTCAGGTTCCTCTGTCCATGGGATTTCTCAGACAAGACTGCTGGAGTGGGTTGCCATTTCCTTCTGTAGGGGATCTTCTTGACCCAGGGACTGAACCCAGGTCTCTTATGTCTCCTGCAATGCAGGCAGATTTGTACCACTAGAGCCACCTGGGAAGCCCACACTGGAAATCCTAGGGGCCTGTAAACCCTTCAGTTCAGTTCAGGTCAGTCCCTCAGTCGTGTCTGACTCTTTGCGACCCCATGGACTGCAGCATGCCAAGCTCCCCTGCCTCTCACCAACTCCCTGAGCTTACTCGAACTCATGTCCATCAAGTCGGTGATGCCATCCAACCATCTCATCCTCTGTCGTCCCCTTCTCCTCCTGCCCTCAATCTTTCCCAGCATCAGGGTCTTTTCTGATGAGTCAGCTCTTTGCATCAGGTGGCCAAAGTATTGGAGTTTCAGCTTCAGCATCAGTCCTTCCAATGAATATTCAGGACTGATTTCCTTTAGGATGGACTGGTTGGATCTCCCTGCAGTCCAAGGGACTCTCAAGAGTCTTCTCCAACACCACAGTTCAAAAGCATCAATTCTTCAGCACTCAGCTTCCTCTATAGACCAACTCTCACATCCACACATGACTACTGGAAAACCCTTCACTCTTTGGCAAACTGAGGGCTGGTCATCGGGTGGGAACGTGGGATGTGCCAGGGAACGTTTGCATTGGACCTTCTGTGTATGGGGTCTGGCATAGGCCGTGAGCTCAATAAATACAGGCTCTTGGTCAGCACCAGGACCACAGCCTCCTCCTGAAAGCCTCCCTCTGAGTGTGCTTCAACTGTCATATCTGTTGATGCATCATACCTAAGACATCTCCCCTAGACCTCCCTCCCCTTCAGCTTCCTGACCCTCTTTAAAACAGAAACGCACGCACCCCTTCGCGTGAACTAGAAGGTTCATTATAGTGCGTTCACTCAGAATGTGAGTGTCCAGAGGGGAGCAATGCTAGCCAGAGATAGTGGACCCCGCTGACCAGGAGGCAGCGCCCGGCCCGCTGAGATCCACTCCTCGCGTTAGAATGAGGATGAAAGCCCGTCCACATCCTCAAGCGGCTGGATGCCGTGTGAAGATCCGGTGCGCCTGCTCAGTGCTGCGTTCAGTGAGTGTGGGAGCTGGTACTGCACGCAGCGTGGAGACCCGCGACCATCAGAGGCAGCTGGGGGCTGGGGAACCTCGGCACTAAGGTTAGGAGGAGGGCAGCTCAGGCAAAGGAGCCAGTGAGGCAGAGGAGACCTCAGTGCTCAGGGCTGTGGTCCGTGGCCGGTGAGCAAGTTCAGACACAGTCCTGACCCTGAGCTGGCCAAGGTCTGGACAGCGGGAACCAGACAGAGATAAGGCTTCTGGGCTCAGACCCTCACTGTATCCAATGAAGATTTCCCCTGCTCAGTTCAAATTATGCTAGTTGTTTCATCTAATGTCTGGCCACTAAAATACATGGATACTTGTGTTTTAATATAAACTGTAAGAGGAATACAAATGGAGACTGGCTATGTGTTTATGTTTACAAAGAGCAAAAGAAAAGAAATCATGGCTTCTTCCTAATGTAAGGAAATGGAAACATTTTTGATCAGGGTCTGTCTCTTACCTTCTACTGCAAATATCTGGGGAAGAAAGGAAAGGAGATGGTTTATAACAGAAAACTCCTGGCGGAGTGGACGAACTCAATCCATGCTTTTTTTTTCACATTTCCACGGGGATGCAAATCAATTTAAGTACTTAAAATAGCCACAGAAAGGGGGAAAAAAAAGACCAACCTCTATTAGTTACCATGGGAATTACTAATTGAAGCACTTCTTTTGTCTTTTCAAGATCCTTGCCATTCCTGTGACATTTAGAATGATAAAATTAAGGGAGCCAGCATCTATTTCCTGCCATTTGATGATTATAAAAATATCATTATGGAAGTTCAAATTGAAGAAGCTTCTTCGGAAGTAAAACTCACTTATTGTAGTGACGTACTTATTAAGGAAATCCACCTTGGACAGAATTTTGCAAGTAGAGTCTAGAATCTTCAGAGGGTTATGAGATTTGGGGAAAGAGTCATTTAAAGCCCAAATGCTTCCAGGGCATTTCAGTGGGAGAATACATGAAAGGCCGGCTGTCACTCACCCAGGTCACAACTTCCTGCCAGAGAACCCCTCCGAAAAGTGCCAACATCTACAAGAGTGCTGCTGAGCCCTGGGTTCTGAAAATCAGACATTTGACCACGAGAGCTTCTTGAAAATGAAACTCTTGATGACATTCATTAGGACAGTGCCTTTGGGGTTTGTTTTTTAAATCATTACTTGCACAGGGTCTGCAGTCCCCAAAATACTACTCTCGAATGTTACCAACCTGCATCTTCTTGGGATGGACAGCCCTGTAACGTGAACACCCTTGGAATATGAGATTGGTTGCTGAGGCACTTGGGTTTAGGAATAAAAATGTAAATCTTTATAAAAATTAATTTAAAACAAATGTAAATCTTTCCCTTAAAATTGAGAACTGTTTACTGTTACACTTGGGCTGAAAAAATGGAATGAAGAATTTCGCTAATCCTTATAGGTGGCTAGACTTACCATCTATGAAAATAGATTCTTAAAAGTTTAAATTTAATAAAGAGAAAGGATACCCTGGCAGCCAGGAGTATGCAATGAACTGCAATTACACTGGGTTCAACTCAAATGCAATTAGCTTTGCAAGGAGTGGTCTGGACAGGAAAGAGGTTGGATACACAAGAAGGAAGGCTTAAAACCTGGGCCCGGTACTAACCCTGATGCTTGCTTTAAGAAAATGAGACTGATCCCCTGAAACAAAGGATGAGCAGTTAGAGAGCTGGTTTCCAAGAGAGAGAAACCACCTTTCCATCTCGGCACAGAGGGCAAGGCAGCTTGGGCATGGGGGTCAGAGGCCCTCGGCTGGGAGCAGAGGCCCCTTCCTTCCTCTTGCAGAGAAGCCAGGGCCCAGGATCTGGGCTTTCCCAGAAGGTGAGCATGCGCTGTGGCCTCCGACTGCTGGAGAGCACCCCAGCCCAGCAGCTTCTGCACACACACACTCTCACAGGCACACACAGAGACACACACACACACAAACACAGACACACAATTACACACACACACAGACCCCCCCCCACACACAGAGACACATACGTATACACACAAACACACAGACATACACATATACACACATACAGATACACAGAGACACACACACAGATACACACAGACAAACCCCCCCCACACAAACACACCTACATACATACACACACAGTCACACACAGAGACCCACAGACACACACACATACACACACAGACACACACACACACACAGCTGCACACAGAGACACATACAGACAGACAGACAGACACACATACACACATATACAGACACACAGACACAGACATACACAGACCCACACACAGAGAGACACACAGAGACACACACATATACATACAACACAGACATACATATACGCACACAGACATGCACATATACACACATACAGATACACACAGACACACAGACACACACAGACAAACCCACAGACACACACACAAACACACAGACATACACACACAGTCACACACACAGGCACACAGACACACACATACACACACACACAGACACACACAGATACACACACACACATACACACCTGCACACAGAGACACATAGACAGACACACACACACAGATACACACACACACACACACACAGATACACACATTCACACACACAGATACACACACACAGACACACAGACACATCCACACAGACACAAGCACACATACAAACACAGACATACATATACGCACACAGACATGCACATATACACACATACAGATACACACAGACACATACACAGATACACACAGACAAACCCACAGACACACACACAAACACACAGACATACACACACAGTCACATACACAGGCACACAGACACACACACACACATACACACCTGCACACAGAGACACATAGACAGACACACAGATACACACATTCACACACACAGACACACACACAGGCACACGACATACACACACAGTCACATACACAGGCACACAGACACACACATACACACACACAGACACACACAGATACACACACACACATACACACCTGCACACAGAGACACATAGACAGACAGACACACAGATACACACAGATACACACACAGATACACACACACAGACACACACACAAACACACGTACATACACACACACAGTCACACACACAGACCCAGAGACACACACATACACACACACACAGACACACACAGATACACACACACACACACAGACACACACAGACATACCTGTACACAGAGACACATACAGACACAGACACAGATACACACAGTCACACACACAGACACATAGACACACATACACACATATACAGACTCACAGACACACCCACACAGACACAAGCACACATACAACACATACAGTCACACACATACACAGACCTCCCCACACACAGACCCACAGACACACACATAGACACACAGAGACACACACACACACACACAGTCACACACATACACAGATCTCCCCACACATAGACACGCACATATATAGACACACACAGACACACACAGGCACATAGCTGTTCTTTTAGGAGAGGCAGGAGGAGACCTCTCCAGGATTGGAAATGCTTCCCTCCCCCACTTTGGACTTGTCCACTCCACTTTGTCACACAAGTGACGCAAAGAAGGCCCTTCCTTAGTTATCAAATACAAAGTGCACTCATGTATGAAACCTTTTCAACGTGCTGGGCCCTTTGCCAACAACAGTCCATATAGCTAAAGGTATGGTTTCTCCAGTAGTCATGTACACGTGTGAGAGTTGGACTGAAAAGAAGGCTGAGCACCAAAGAACTAATGCTTTCCAACTGTGGTGCTGGAGAAGACTCTTGAGAGTCCCTTGGACTGCAAAGAAATCCAACCAGTCCATCCTAAAGCAGATCAGTCCTGAATACTCATTGCAAGGACTGATGATGAAGCTGAAGCTCCAATACTTTGCCACCTGATGCGAAGAGCCACCTCATCGAAAAGTCCCCGATGCTGGGAAAGATTGAGGGCAAGAGGACAAGGGAGCAACAGAGGATGAGATGGTTGGACGGCATCACTGACTCAGTGGCCGTGAGTTTGAATAAACTCCGGGAGAGAGTGAGGGACAGGGCAGCCTGGCTTGCTGCAGTCCACGGGGTCGCAAAGAGTGGGGCCCGACTGAGCGACTGAGCAACAGAACTGAAGATGCCGACCCAGTATCGACGGGCCCACACAGAGGCACGCCCGGCTCTCAGGCAGCTCACAGCGCAGGGGAGACAGACAGCACTCATGAGTTTACATCAGCAAACAGCTCTTTGAGAGGACGCAACCTGACCCAGACTAGTAGTCAGCGAAGCCTTCCTGTAGGAAGCGACTCTGGCTGAGAGCTGAAAGGAGGCGTGGAAGTTAATTAGATGGGAGCATGATGGGAGAGAGCATTCCAGACAGCTCATGCAACCAGCGTGTGGAGAAAGGGCCCACACGTCCAGCCTCGGCTGCATCTGCTGGTCACAGCCCTCCTGGGGTAGGAGGCAGACCTGGGTATCTGGGTTATCTGCACTTCGACATGCCTGGGGCGGGGTGGGGCCTAACTGCTATCTCAGCGGCGGTCTGCCAGGGACCCCCTTCCTCCAGTGAGCGCCTCCCCCAGCCTCAGCCAAGCTTTCTCGGCCCACGCCTGCCCAGCCGAGGTCTCTGGACCCACGTTTCTACTTCCACAGAGGAATCTGCAGGTGCCCTGACTAGGCAGCAGGAAGATCCCAGCCCTGGCTCCTGTGGAGGGCACATCCCTCCCTGTCCACCTGGCCGCCACCTTAGCCGCAGGTTCTCCGCTTTGGCAAGATGGCGTCTTGGACCAGACGACCCTGTGTCCTGGGGTCTCTGTCCTGGCGTCACCGGATGCTTGGCAGAGTCCCTGCCCCCTACCCACTAAATGCCAGCAACGTCCCTCCCCACACCTTCCCCGTCAGGACAATCAAACGTGTCTCCAGCCAGTGATGGATGGCAGGGGAGGGTGCAAATCCCCCGCAGTGAGAAGCACCGCCCCGGGCCACTCTCCTGACCCCACAGGGCGTCCTCGGCCTCACGCCCCACCCGTGAGGATGCTGAAAACGACCCGATCTCCACCACCTCCGGTCTCAGTTCAGCTCCGGCTGCCTGAGTCCGGATTTGATCAGAGGTATCACCATTTCCAATTCACTCTCCCAGCTCTCAACACAAGCCCTGGTATGCATTTCACATTTAACACACATCTGTCTGTGTGATGAATGGACTCCTGTAACAGAGTCCCAAACACTCTCACCAGCCTCATCTCCTCTTGCCCATCTGCTGTCTTCTAAGGTGCAGAGCTGACCACACCGTGACCTTGCTCGAAAACATTCTCTGGCTCCCCACAGATGTTACGAGTTATCAGACTGGTTAGAGACTTTTCCAAACCATCTCTGACTCATCTCCACATTTACCTTGTTGCTGCAACCCCATGGACTTCGGCACGGACTCCAGGCTTCCCTGTCCTTCACTGTCTCCTGGAGTTTGCTCAAACGCATGTCCACTGAATTGGTGATGCCATCCAACCATCTCATTCTCTGCCACCCCCTTCTCCTTTGGCCTTTAATCTTTCCTAGCATCGGGGTGTTTTTCAATGAGTCAGCTCTTTGCATCAGGTGGCCAACCTGGAGAAGAGAATGGCAAACCACTCCGGGGTTCTTGCTATGAGAACCCCATGAACAGTATGTTTGCCTTGAAATGACCTTACACCAAATGATTGCTTTTTCACAAATACCCCTTGCCTCATTTTCGATGGTAAATGCTTGAGATTCCAGAGAGCTTGGGCATTGCCCTGGAACACACCGATGGGAGAATGGGACAGGGTGTGGAGATGCTCCAGGGTAAAGCTTTGATGTCCTTTTGAGGCCAAGAAGATAAGCCTTCATCTGTGGCACTGACCACAGTGATGAAAGTGTCACCCATCCTTATCAGCCAGGGAAGGGAAACAGCCAAGAACTCTCCGTCTGGACCTATTTATTAAAGTGGTCTAGGATAGCTATCCCGGAGGCTGGACCCAGAGAGCAGACTGCAGGAAAAAAAAACAACCTTCTTGACAGCAAGCATCATCAGTCTCTTGGGGCCAGTGGCATGAGCCATCAGAGGACTTCTTGGGATGGGGTTCATTCCTCCTTCCCCCCGTAGAATGGGCGGGGTCCTAACCCCGAGCACATACCCTCCTGCACAGCGGATGGGCAGGGATCCCAGAGACCGCCTGCTGCGTCTGCTCCAGGGCACCCAGTTTACCCCATAAACACTGAACTGCCATTTGACTTTGGCTGATTAAAGATGCAGGGGTCTCATCCCGACAGTGAGCTGACAGGGCAGGGGACGTGGCGGAGCCCGGGAGAACTTGGAGGGGCGTCTGCAGGCCCGGCTGGTCCCCAGCCCTGCACGCGCTGTGCATCAGGGCACAGCCCCTGCCCTCCGCATCAGAGTAGCCTCTGTTCCCCGGGGCAGAGCAGCTGCAGGGCGGTGGGGACCCTCTCTGGCCTGGACTCACTATCGGGTAAGCAGGGCCGAACCAACTGACCCTTGGGCCCGGGCTCCCTGGCTGGCCTCTCGGCACCCTGAGAGTTCTGAGAAAGCAAGCGGGACCAGGCTCCACCTTCCTGCGGGTGCAGGGGTGGTACCCGGGGCATCCCTCCCCTGGTAGGGGCCAGAGCCTTGTGCCCTGAGTGGCCAGAGTTCCCTCGACCCCTGGGGCTGAGCGAGGAGGATGGACAGCTTGTTTACTGCCCTTCCCTGTCATTACCCTAGACTTACAGGAAAGGAAGACGATGAAGGCTTATTGTCCAATGAAATTAAACAACCCAGGAGTACATGAAGGAAAGTTCGGCTCTCTCCCAGCCCCCAGTGCGAGCGTCTCCTGGGTGGCCACTGTACGCCGGGCAGCACGCAGGGCCTGTTTCCTGCTTTCTTTCACTCACCTGCACTCACCTGCCAAGTACCTGCACTCAGCGATCGATCTGCCCTGCCTGGGGACAGCGTGGGAGCAAGAGGGTCTTGCCCCTGCTCAGCCGGTTCACCATCACGTGTCTGTGTGTGGAGAGGGACGAATGAAGACGTTAACACACGATGGCATACGTGACAGTGATGAAGGGATGAGGCTGGTGCGGGCAGTCACATGGCTGTAAAGGGCAGCCTCCTAATGAAGGGGCGCCCGTGATAGTCAAGAGGCCTCCACCACGGGCGCCCCACCTGTTCACTCTCAGGTGCCAGGCCCCATGCCCCGCAGCCTCCTGGGAGAGCCCCCATCTCTGTTGGGTCAGTGTCCTGTCGCACTGTCCCCAGTCCTGGGCAGAAAAAGAGGAGGCGTCTTCCCGCCGGGGAGTGCCAAGGCTGCCATTGGCCTTTACCAAGACACTCTTCCAAACACCGCCTCCTGGCACCCCAGCCCCGAAAAGAGGGCTCTAAGGAAGCATTTTCAATTCTCCACCACCGGGAGCCTTACGGACGGCTCCCCAACAAGCCTACACTGTTCTTGCTCCCCTCCTGCTAACCCAGCTCCCAAAAGAGGAGGCTGTCACCACTCATGGTATGAAATAATTAGGCTGCAGCTGGGATATCTTGCTGAATGTCTAATCGTTTTCATTTGTGGGAGCTTGAAAACGAGCACTTATATGCCCCGGAGAAGGCCATATGCACGCGGGACACGTGGGGAGGAGCAAAGGCTGCCTGAGACCCAGGGCTCGGCCTGGACCGGGGCGTCTCTGGCATCGTGTGAATCAGCGCTCACAGCCAACGGGAGGCGGTGGGGACCACCTGCTTCCGGGTAAGAAAAAGCCTCACATTTGGGGGTTCATAAATTCTAGCAAGGCCTGGGTGATGGCAGAGTCACACTGAGTCAGTTAGGGGTCCAAACAGGACTCAGGTCCACTCCTGGCTCCAGGGACACAGCTATGCGGTGAGAAGGTGTGCGTGTGTGTGTGCGTGTGCGTGTGTGCGTGTGCATGTGTGTGCGTGTGTGTGCACGTGTGTGCATGTGTGCGTGTGTGCACGTGTGTGCACGTGTGTGCATGTGTGTGCGCGCGCGTGTGTGTCGTGTGTGCGCGCGTGTGCGTGCGTGTGTGTGCGTGTGTGTGTGTGTGTGTGTCCCCAGGAGCTCAGGTCAGAGGAGATCAGATGAGACCAGACCCCAGGGAGACTGGAACTGGAACTGGATCCAGAAGGGATCCTGAGAGGCCTAAGTCACAGCAGAGATGTCATCCTAGGGCCCAAGACCAGCAGAAGGTGATATCACTGACTCCAGGGACATGAGTCTGAGCAACTCCGGGAGACAGTGAAGGACAGGGGAGGCTGCAGCCCACGGGGTCGCGAAGAGTCAGACACGACTTAGTGACTGACCAAGAACAACGAAGTCTTGGCTTAGGAAACAGAAGAGGCTTTCCTCTCTGTGGTCCTTCCTGAACTGTTCTGTCTCTCTGAAATCCAGCTCAGCACCCGTTTACTCTGTGTCTGCTCAACGCAGAGGCCAGTGTAGACGCTGCAGGTGGGGGAGGTCCACTCTCCTGTGGACATCCCACTTCACCCTTCGAAGGTCACTTCAGATGCCACCACCTGACCACTGAGGACCAGGCACCCCGAGTCCACCAGGCCCGGGGCATGCCAGGAAGCCTGACTGCACCGGGGAAGGAGGTCTTCGTTCTGACCAGCTCTGCCATGCATTCACTTCCCTTGAACTCTGACCACTTTCCATCTTCTATAGTAACGCTCTGCGTGCCATTCTAGCTTCCCAGGCAGCTGTATTCTCCCTGAGGACGGGCACTGTGCACCCGCTGCAGCTCCGAAGAGAATCCCAACATAGCTCCACTCACGCGACTTCAGAGGTACAAGGGCTTCCCCGGCGGCCTGCCAAGCCTTGTGCTGGGAGCTTTGTAACAATGTCCCGTTTATCCTCACAAGCGGCCTACATGGTTGGTATTATTTGCATTTTGCAAGTGAGATAGGGCTTCCCAGGTGCCGCTAGTGGTAAAGAGCCCACCTATCTATGCAGGTAGACTTGAGAGACATGGGTTCAGTCCCTGGGTAGGGAAGATCCCCTGCAGGAGGGCATGGCAACCCATCCAGTATTCTTGCCTAGAGAATCCTATGCACAGAAGAGCCTGGCAGGCTACAGTCCATGGGGCCGCACAGAGTCGGACACGACTGAAGCAACTTAGCATTCACACACAAGTGAGATAAGGAGGATTAAGGGCTTCCCAAGAGCCGACTCATTGGAAAAGACCGTGATGCTGGGGAAGATTGAGGGCAGGAGAAGAAGGGGACGACAGAGGGTGAGGTGGCTGGATGGCATTGCCAACTCGGTGGACAGGAGTTTGAGCAAGCTCCAGGAGACAGTGAGGACAGGGAGGCCTGGCGTGCTGCAGTCCATGGGGTCACGAACAGTCAGATACGACTTAGCGACCTAACAACACCACAACAAGGTGGCACTAGTGGTAAAGAATCCGCCTGCCGACGCAGGAGACATGAGGCTCGGGTTCGCTCCCCGGATCAGGAAGATCCCCTGGAGTAGGAAATTGCAGTCCATTCCAATATTCTTGCCGGGAGAATCCCATGGACAGAGGAGCCTGGCAGGCTACAGTCCATGGGACTGCAAACAGTCAGACCCGACTGAGTGGCTGAGCAGACAGGACAAGACACTGGAGAGTGAGGAGACCATCGTAAGTCTCCCTGCGGGCAAGTGGCTGAGCCAGTGTCGCCTCGCCGGGTCTGGCTCCAGCCACATCCCAAGCACTTCATAGTCCCAAGCACTGTGAAGAATGTGCTTAAATTAAGCGACTGGAACAGCCTGCTGTTTCCCAACAATGGACTTACACTTCTGACTTGCCTGGTGATCCTTTTCTTTGCCTTCAGGAAGACTGCCTTCTATCAAGCTAATTTCAGTGGTTATTACAAAGTGTAGACTAATTAAATCTAAATTATTAAAGATGTGCTCTCATAATTTAGAAACACATAAAGGTAAGGAATTCAAGAAAAAGCACAGGAGGACCCAAGAAATGCAGATGCTGGCATCTTGACGCCCGGTCATCACTGTTAAGCTGGCTCATTGGATGACTGTGGAGTGAACGAATGTGAACACAAGCATGAATGAGTGAGGAATGAGTGAGCCGGGTGCACACGCGTTGTACTTCATTTCCCTCAAGCCCTAACCTGCAATTCACCTGGATTTTCTTTTTTCAAAAAAATTAAGAAAAAAGACAAGTTGAATAGAACTGTACCTATTTAAATAAATTTGAAGCAATAATTAATAACCTCCAAAATCAGAAAGCACCAGGCACAGACAGGTATATTCTATTAATACCAAACATTTAAGGAATAAATTATATTATACCAGCTGTCTATAATCTCTTCTAGAAAGAAGCAAATACTTCCTAACCCATTCTATGAAGCCTGCCTTACCCTAATATCAAAATCAGATGTAGACATTACAAGAAAAGAAAACCACAGACAAATATCCCTCATGAACATAGATGCCAAACCTTCAACAAAATATCAGCAAACAGAATCCAACAATGTGTAAAACAAATTGTGTGCCACAACTAGGTAGGATTTACCCTAGGTATGTAAGGCTGGTTCAACATTTGAAAATCAATGAATGTAATCCATCACATTAATAGTCTAAAAAAGAAACATCCCATGACAATATCGATAAAAACGGAAAAACCATGGGACAAAATGTAGCACACATAAATGATAAAAAACTCTCAGCAAACTAAGAATAGAAGGGAACTTCCTTAACTTGATAGAGAAGAGCTACTAAAAAAAGCCCACAGCTTGCAATACTTGATGGTGAGAAACTTGGAGTTTTCCCATAAAATCAGGAACAAGGCAAGCATGTCCTCTCTCATCACTCCTTTTCAACATCACACGGGAAGCCATAGCTAACGCAATAGGACAAAAAAAAAAAAAAAAAAGGGAAATACAAAGTAAGTGGTAAGTAAGAAATAAAATTTTTTTGTTCACAGATGACAGTAATTCTTTATGGAAAAAGTCTGAAAGAAATGGCAGGGGGAAAGGAAACTCCTGGAACTAGCAAGCAATTACAGCAAAGTTGCAAGACACAAAGTTAAGAGCAAAAGTCACTGCTCTTCCATATACCAGCAATGACAAATGAAATTTGAAATTAAAAACACAATACCATTTATACCAGCACACCCCCAAAATGAAATACTTAGGTATAAATCAAACAAGATAAATTTCAAAATCTATGTGAGGAAAACTACAAAACTACAATAAATGAACTGAAAGAATAACTAAATAAATACATATTTCATGCTCATGGGCAGGAAAACATGATACTGTGAAGATGTTAGTTCTTCCTAACTTGAGCTACTGATTCAGTGCAGTCCCAATCAAGATACCAGCAAATTATTTCTGGATATTGACAAACTGATACTACATTTATATAGAGAAGCAGAGGCCCCACAATACTAAAAGAGAAGAAAGCTGGAAGACTGACATTACCTGGATTTTATGATTTACCATAAAATGATGGCAATCAAGATGGTGTGATATTGGCAGAAGGACAGAAAAATGGAAGACATCAGAGAGCCTACAAAGAAATGCCCATCCCTGTAGTCAACTGATCTCTGACAGAGGAACAAAGGCAACACAGCGGAGTGAAGACAGCCATTTTCAACAAATGGTGCTTGAAAAACTGGACCTCTACAGGCAAAGGAATGAATGCAGACACAGAGCTTACCCCCTTCACAAAAAGTCCCTTCAAATGGATCCGTCTTGTAAAACCTAAAACTATAAAACTTCCAGAAGATAACACAGGAGAAAGTCTAGACAATCTTAGATATGATGGTGCCTTTTCAGATGCAATACCAGAGACATGATACATAAGAGGAAGAGCTAATAATCTGGACTTCATTAAAATTAAAAACTTCTGCTTTGTGAAAGACAGTGTTAAGAGAAGAGATGACAAGCCACACAATGGGGAAAAGTATTTGCAAGAGCCATATCTGATAAATTCAAGAATATACAGAGAATTCTCAAAAGTCAACAATAAGAAAACAATGGGCAAAATGATTTTAAAATAAATGGGCAAAATGCCAAACAGATGCCTCAGGGAAGAAACATACAGATGACAAGCATATGAAAAAATAAAATGTTTCTACATACAGCCATCAAGGAAATACAAATGAAAGAAACAAGAGATTCTACTACACACCTACTGGATTGGCCAAAATCCAAAACACTGACAGTACCAAAGGCTGGCAAGGACGTGAAGAACTGAAACTCATTCACTGCTGGGAATGCAAAATAGCACAGCCACTCTGAAAGACAGTTTGGCGTTTCCTTACAAAACTATAAACATATTTTTATCATGTGATCCAGCAATCATGCTTCTTGGTATTTACCCAAATGAGTGGAAAACTTAATGTTCACACAAAAACCTGCATACAGATGTTTACTCACAACTGCCAAAACTTAAAAGCAACTGAGATGTCCTTCCATAGGTGAATGGATAAATAAACTGAGACCCATTCAGTGAAACGCTGTTTGGTGTTAAAAAGAAGTGAGCTGTCAAGCCAGGAAAACACATGGAGGAATCTTACATGCACATCAGTAAGTGAAAGAGGCCAATATGAAATGGCTACATGTAGGTGTGATTCCAACCATGTGACGTTCTAGAAAAGGCAAAATAATGGAGACAGTGAATAAAGATTAGTGGTTGCCAGGGTTTAGGAAGGAAGGAGGGATGAAGAGACAGAGCAAAGAGGGCTTTTAGGGCAACGAAACAATTAAACAGGACACTAACTGTGGACACATGCTATTTGCATTTGTCAAAACCCATAGAGTGTAACATCCAGAGGAAAGCCTAATGTAAACACGGACTTTGGATGACAACATGTCAGTGTAAGTTCACTGATTGTAACACATGCATAGCCGTGAAAGTGAGACGCTTGCTCCTTGGAAGGAAAGTTATGACCAACCTAGACAGCATAGTACTACAGAGCCTCCTGATGAAAGTGGAAGAGGAGAGTGAAAACACTGGCTTAAAGCTCAACATTCAGAAAACGAAGATCATGGCATCCGATCCCATCACTTCATGGGAAATAGATGGGGAAACGGTGGAAAAGTGACAGACTTTATTTTGGGGGGCTCCCAAATCACTGCAGATGGTGACAGCAGCCATGAAATAAAAGACACTCCTTGGAAGGAAAGTTATGACCAACCTAGACAGCATATTAAAAAGCAGAGACATTACTTTGTCAACAAAGGTCTGTCTAGTCAAGGCTGTGATTTTTCCAGTGGTCATGTATGCATGTGAGAGTCGGACTATAAAGAAAGCTGAGTGCTGAAGAATTGATGCTTTTAAACTGTGGTGTTGGAGAAGACTCTCGAGAATCCCTTGGACTGCAAGGAGATCCAACCAGTCCATCCTAGAGGAAATCAGTCCTAAATATTCATTGGAGGGACTGATGTTGAAGCTGAAACTCCAATACTTTGGCCACCTGATACAAAGAGCTGACTCATTTGAAAAGATCCTGATGCTGGGAAAGATTGAAGGCAGAAGGAGAAGGGGATGACAGAGGATGAGATGGTTGGATGGCATCACTGACTAAATGGACATTGGTTTGGGTGGACTCCAGGAGTTGGTGATGGACAGGAAGGCCTGATGTGCTGCAGTCCATGGGGTCTCAAAGAGTCGGATATAACTGAGCAACTGAACTGAACTGAACACGTGTTCTACTCTACGTGTTCTACTCTGGTTGGAGACAACGCATGGAGGCAAGGGCTAAATAAGTCATCTCTTTACTTTCCACTCAGTTTTGCTGTGACCCTGAAATTGTTCTAAAAAATGAAGTTTATTAAAAAAAAAAACAAAAAACACAAGAGGCCATGGGTGGGCGTGGCCCCAGCTCAGGCTCTGTGCTGGTCTCTGGAGCCCAGGCCTGCCCTCCTCAACCTGCTTGCTCTTCCCCAGAGCTCTCCATGCCTCCCCAGCAGAAAGCCTAAACACTTGACCTGAGAACCCCTTCATCACGAGGTCCCCACTCACCTGAGGGCTCCACCTTCCCCCTCCACATCATTCCCCTGAACTCCGAGAACACTGAGCTTCAGCGATCCACCACCAACTGTGTTCTTCCCACTCCTGGTTCCAGGGTAATGCCATTTTAGTTTGTATACTGAATTTTAAAGCACATGCAATCCAGTACAGAACGTGATAACCCGCAGCATGTGCCTGAATATCTTTGTCCTTGCCCACAAGTACAGAAGGACAAGTGCTCACGGGTGCAGGCTTTGAAATGACGATGCATTTGTGTACTTTGTTCTTCTCAGTTATGAAGCATTGCCCTCCGACCCTGCCAGCCTCTAGAGATCTGACAGATGCCTCCAAAGGACTGCATAGTGGTCCATGATGCTGAAGGGGGAACAGTCTTCTATCAACCTTTCCCTATTGATGGACCTTCACATTTTAAAATAATTTTTATCTTTTGCCACAGCAAATATCTTTGTGCACCTGTCCCCACTTGTTGTTGCTGTTCAGGCGCTCAGTTGTGTCCTCTCTTTACAGTCCCATGGACTGCAGCACACCAAGCTCCCCTGTCTGTCACCATCTCCCAGAGTTTGCTCAAATTCATGTCCATTGAGTCAGTGATGCTATCTAACCATCTCATCCCTGTCACCCGCTTCTCCTCCTGTCCTCAATCTTTGCCAACATGAGAGTCTTTCCCAATGATTCAGTTCTTTGTATCAGGTGGCCAAAGTATTGGAGCTTCAGCTTCAACACCAGTCCTTCCAATGAATATTCAGGATTAATTTCCTTTAGGATTGGCTGGTTTGATCTCCTTGCCATTCAAGGGACTTGGCCCTGAAATGAAGGCAGAGAGTCTGACTTCTCATCTCTTTCTTCCTATAGCCTTGAGCAGGACTGGCCACTGAGAAGGTGATCAATACTCCTTTGTAATGGCACAAATGGCCATCACACTCTCACTGGCCATGTGTTTCAATGCAATTTTTGCTTTGTGTTTAGGCCCTGTGGCAGAATCTCCCACCAAATACCTAAGTTATTTAATTTGTTACTGAAGCTAAATTGGCACATGCTTATTTTTAATCATTTGAGGCTTCCAAAACATTCTATGTGTTTATCCTTCAACATGAACATGGAAACTTTAGAAGCATCATTTCATTCACACCACTACAATTTGTCCCAATGACAATTTTCCCAACATTAAGCACCACAATGTTAGATAGCATCACTGACTCACTGCTTATGAATCTGACAAACTCTGGGGGATCATGAAGGACAGAGGAGCCTGGCATGCTATAGTCCAAGGAGTTGCAAAGAATCAGACATGACTCAGCAACTGAACAACATTACCACATTTCTGGGACAGTAAATAGAGAAAATTGAAATTCCTTTGAAGCAAGATAAGGGAAGTTCAAGAACTAAAGTTTGATGGCGGGGGTTTTCTCAGAATGCGCTGAGCTTATGGGATCTTTCCTTTTTAACTTTTTTACTTTATATTGGAGTCTAACTGATTTATAACATTGTGTTAACTTCAGGTATATAGCGAAGTGATTCAGCTACAGGTATACATATATTGCCACTTTTTCAGGTTCTTTTTCCATATAGATTATTATAGAAGACGGAGTATGGAGTTCTCTATGTTATACATAAATAAGTACTTGTTGCTTATCCGTCTTATGTATAGTAGTATCTGTCTGCTGATCCCACACTTCTAATTTATCCCTCCCCTAATCCTTTCCGCTTTGGAACCTATACGTTTGTTTCCTGTATCTGTGAGTCTGTTTTACAAATAAGTTCACTTGTGCGATTTCTTTCAGATTGCACCTATGAGAGGTGCCATCTTTATCTTCACCTTTCTCTGACTGACTTTACTCATATGGTAATTTACCGGCCCATCCATGTTGCTGCAAATGGCACGATTTCACTCTTTTTCGTGACTCGGTAATATCCCACTGTATATATGTACCACACCTTCTTTATCCATCCACCCATCCATGGACATTTAGGTTGCTTTCCCGTGTCCTGGCTAATCTCTCCAGCTGGACTCTGACAAGAGGGGCCCACTGACTGCAGCTCAACTCCTTTGTCGGGAAGATCGCGGGGACCCTGCGAGTCCCCTCTGACGGTCTCAGAAGCGCTGAGGGCAGCAAGGGTATTTCTGGAATCGCCGTGAGAAACCAGGAGGCCCCTCTTTGCTCTGTCACAGCAGCGGATTATCCGCTTGACCCAGGGCTGGAGGAGCCCCACCGCCTCCGGACGTGCCTGGCCTGTCCGCCCTCACCTTCCCGCGGGGCCGCGGGGAGTCCTCTCCGGACGCTGACCCTGAGCCACCCCCGTCCCGCTGGGGCTGCCCTCCGCCGCGGCCTCCGCGCCGCAGGCTCAAGGGTCGCTCAGATCCAAGGCCAAGGCCCCCGGAGGTGACCCCGCCGTCTCCTCAGCTACAGCCCGGGGCCCGGAGGGACCGGGACACAGAGCGCAGACTTGCGCGTCCGTCCACCCCGGGGCGAGCAGGCGGGGCGCGGGCCCGGAGGGACGGGGACACAGAGCGCAGGCCTGCGCGTCCGTCCGCCCCGGGGCGAGCAGGCGGGGCGCGGGCCGGAGGGACGGGGACACAGAGCGCAGGCCTGCGCGTCCGTCCGCCCCGGGGCGAGCAGGCGGGGCGCGGGCCGGAGGGACGGGGACACAGAGCGCAGGCCTGCGCGTCCGTCCGCCCCGGGGCGAGCAGGCGGGGCGCGGGCCGGAGGGACGGGGACACAGAGCGCAGGCCTGCGCGTCCGTCCGCCCCGGGGCGAGCAGGCGGGGCGCGGGCCGGAGGGACGGGGACACAGAGCGCAGGCCTGCGCGTCCGTCCGCCCCGGGGCGAGCAGGCGGGGCGCGGGCCGGAGGGACGGGGACACAGAGCGCAGGCCTGCGCGTCCGTCCGCCCCGGGGCGAGCAGGCGGGGCGCGGGCCGGAGGGACGGGGACACAGAGCGCAGGCCTGCGCGTCCGTCCACCCCGGGGCGAGCAGGCGGGGCGCGGGCCGGAGGGACGGGGACACAGAGCGCAGGCCTGCGCGTCCGTCCGCCCCGGGGCGAGCAGGCGGGGCGCGGGCCGGAGGGACGGGGACACAGAGCGCAGGCCTGCGCGTCCGTCCGCCCCGGGGCGAGCAGGCGGGGCGCGGGCCGCGCGGCGGGGAAGGGAGCGCGTCACCCCAGGAAAGCGGAACGGCTCCGGCCCCACCGTCGGACCGAGAGGAGGCCCCGCTCAGCCCCCGGGCCGCCGGCCTGGCCCCTGCACGGGCCGGGGACGCCTGCCCACCTCCCCGCGGCCGCGGCGCTCGGCTCAGAGGCGGAAGGCCGCTGGGGGCGGGGAAGACCGGCGAGTCCATCTTCAGACTCCCTGAGCCGGGCTCGGGGACGCAGGGCGGGAGCGCGGGCAGGGCCCGGCAGGGCCAGGAGCGGAGGCCCGGCCGCCGCGCTGCAGGCGCTGGGAGCCTCCCCACGACCCCCGCGTCTTCCCAAGCTGGCCCCTCCCTCCCGCGGCCCCGAGCGCGGCGGTGCTGTCCCCGCCAGCTGTCTAGTCGACTGGGGCTGTCCTGGTGCCTGCCGCTCTTACCCCAGTCATCTAACTAGTCATCTGACTAACTAACTTAGTCGTCTAGGACACTGCGTCCTGAGAGCTCTGCTTCCTGAATTCATTCATGGACCTGGCCCACTGGCAGCATGCTCATGTCCCTCAACTTGACTGCAGGGCACCCACGTGGCCTCTCCCCACAGCTCCTCTTCCAGCTGCTCTTGGCTTCCACCAGCCTCTCGCCCACAGGGAGCCAGAAGGGTGGCTCAGACACAGATCTCCTGCTTAAACTCCGCACGTGGCTTTCTGCACTGTCCCCAGGCTCCTTACAAGCCCTTCATGATCTGATTTTGGCTCCTTTTCTAGCTTCATCAACCTTCGCATCCAGGGGTAATTCACACACCTACCTATCCACCCACCTCTCCACCCTCCTACATCCAACCACGCGTCCAATCAACGTCTGTGTCCCGAGCTGCTCACCTGGGCCTCCCGGCACTCTCATTATGACGACAGCAGCTACGGTCTTCCTCTTAGTCCTAAGTCCTCCTTTATCCCCAGGCTGCTTTTCTAGATCCCCAGGGCACCCTCTGCGCACTTGGATCTCAGCCTTGCCGTCAGTGGGGCCCTGATCTGCGGCCTCCCTCCGCCCGACTGGTTGATGTGTGTCCCTGATAGGGACCCCTTCATCTTCTTTTGAGCTCCCCCCAACCCCCACTTGCTG
>SJXQ01006071.1:112824-136406 GCA_006408695.1 Aepyceros melampus
TCCAGCTACCCAAGAGCAGGGCCTCCTCAGCTCTGTCGGAGTCAAAGGAGGACAGAAAAACCCCCGTGGGAAGTGCCAGCCACGGCACAGAATAAAGTGGTGCAAGTATCCTCCCCAGCGCCATCTGCCTCAGAAATGAGATCGGGGGCACCTCTCCGGCTGGGAGACCTCCAGACCTCTCCAGGCAGCAAGACTCCTGGGGGGCCGGGTAGGGGTGGGGGTCCTCAGGTGCCTGCAGCCTGGCCTGGGTAGGTTGGGGCCTGCACCGTGCTCCCTCCCAACAAGGACTCTGAGTGAGGTGCTCCTGCCCCTCCTTCCATGCCCTTCCTTCCAAGTGTGGGAGGACACAGGGCAGGGAACTCTAGGAGTCAACAGAACCGGAACCAGAACTGGAGGCACCCCAGGGCGCCTGTGGGAGGATCCCAGGTTGAGTGGGAGGCAGCAGCTAGGTGGGGACCAGCTGGACGCGGTTCCTCCACACAGACATCACAGACGCGCCAAGACTGGCCAGGGGAAGAATGAGAGCCTCTTGATATGGTCCTGATTTTTAGAGATGAACATCCATTTATCCAAAGCGGATGCAGACAGGACCACATTTGCTTGGAACCACAAACGCAGAGAGGGTTTCCTTAAAAGGCCTCTTATTAAGTTTAAAGAATCTTACTGCTTTCGTTAGGACAGGATGTGGTGGTACCTGGCCAAGCAACAAGAGACGGATAAAACGGAGAAAAAAGATCACTGAGGTTTCTGCTAGACTGAAGAGGGGGAGAAGACAATTCTCAAGAAGGCTGGCCTGTGTGATAGAAAAGAGTCTGGAGTCTCCCAGATGCTGTCCTCAGATTCTGGCGCCGGTAGGAATTTTTTAAAACGTGGTGGAGACTGCTGCCCTCGTGGCTCAGCTGGTAAAGAATCCGCCTGCAGTGCAGGAGACCTGGGTTCGATCCCTGGGTTGGGAAGATTCCCTGGAGAAGGGAAAGGCTACCCACTCCAGGATTCTGGCCTGGAGAATTCCATGGACTGTAGGGTTCATGGGGTCACAAAGAGTCAGACATGACTGAGAGACTTTCACTTTCAACATAGACAGAATGTAAAATTGACCATTTTAAGCCTTTTTGAGTGTACAGTTCAGTGGCATTAAGTCCCTTCACAGAGCAACCTTCACCACCGGCATCTCCAGAACATTTTCATCTTCCCAAACGGAAACCCCACACCCACTGAACATTTCCCATCCCCTCCTCCTCCATCCTCCGGGAACCTCTTCTCTGCTTTCTATCTCTGTGACTTTGACGATCCTAGGGACCTCCCCTGAGTGGACTCACACAGGGTTCATCCTTTGTGTTCGGCTAATCTCACTGAGGCCTCAAGGTTCAGCTATTACTATAGCTGTGTCAGCGTTCCCTTTCCAAGGCTGAATAACACTCCACTGCGTGGACGGACCCCATGTCACTTATCCCTTCTTCGTTGATGGACTCTTTGCATGGCTTGGCTTTCAGATCTAAAGACAAAGGGTCAAACTGAATTTGATCCAGTTGACCTTTCAAAGGATTGGGCCTGTTAGTTAATTCAATTTTCAAAATCAAGGCTATCATACAATTGAATGAAAAAGTTTTTATTTTATTAATTTCACTACAGACGGGCCAATACCCGGCACTCACCCCCATGACTCCCTCATATCCTCAGTCCTCCTCCAGCCCTAATCATTTTCACAGCCTCTGATCACAAGCAGAGTGAGCGAGATTCCTGGATTCTCTTTCCTTAAAATGCCTTCCTAGAACATGAGGGTCTCCTCTCATTACTTCTGGCCGGGCGGTCTCCGGCTCCCTGGCAGGTCAAGCAGAGCGTCTGCACACTGTTGGCGGGACGGCAAGAAAACCAGGCTGCACTGGGCGATGCTGACCTACTTTCTCCCTGTGAGATATTATAAGAAGATGCTCAGCTTGGCAGCTAAGTGTCAACATTTTGCTTGTCTCCTTTGCCTTTTTTTCCCCTCCTCCTAGTGACACAGTCTACAGCCTCGCAGCAGCTCTGCACTTGGCCTGGGTGAGGGCGGGGCTCCCTTGCCACCTTACCTGTTTCCTGCTCTGCAAATCACCTGGCTGCAAGTAACGGCACCCGGGGCCAGAGTCCATGAGTCAAAGGAGCCTGGATATAAAGACAGAGCCTTCGAGGATGCCCGTGGGGACTTAGGGAGATGGAGGAGGCAGAGGTGCACTGTGGAAAGGACAGAGGGCAGGATTTCCAGAGGTATAGAAATGAGCTGGGAATGTATCAGATATGGGAGGAGAAGGCGACTGCCCAGAGACCACAGGCAGCCAGGAGATACAGCCTGTTTAGCTCACCAGATGTAAAGAATATCCTACTCAGTTGTCCACATTTTTAAATTATATCATGTACATACACAAAGGAGATGACCATTTATCTTGAAAAATCAGATGTTCCCCGCCCCCACCCCGCCAGGCTCACCCTGAGCAGGACGCCCCCTGTGGTCGGGCCAGGTGCTGCGCTTCCCAGCCTTGCTCTCCTGGTGCCTAAACACACCTGCCTGCCGTGCCTGTGCCCCATGACCTCACCCGGGGCTAGGGGACAGGGCACGGGACAGAATGGGCATGCAGGAGATTGCTCCCATGAGTACTGGCTGTCCGGAATCCCAGGGCGAGGAAGAAGGCAATTCTAGCTGGGAAGAAAGTTTAATCTGAAGTTCTCGACTTTAACATTTGGAGACATCCAGAATCAGTGCACTTTCTGCAGCCTGGTGCAAGTCCAGCCTTTTAAATGGTCTTGACCTTGACCTTGACGGCTGTGGATACTGCAGAGTCTCCTGCTTCCACCAGCCTGCCCCTCCTTCCCATCTGGTCCAGCCCTGTTCCTGGAGCTCCTGCAGACAAACGCCTGCCTCTGCCAGCTCATTGCCTCCTCCCGGCTGATGTCCTGCCCTGCATGGGCCCCTGGGGGAGGTCCTTCATTGTTGGTTCTCAAACTCGTGCTGGGCCCCTTCTAAGTGCCAGGGGCCGCTCACGAGGAGGGTGTGAGCCAGAGTGCCTGCAGAGGGTGGCGGGATTGGGGGGTGGTCAGAGGTCAGGAGGGGCCTGGTTGGAACTTGACCCTGGGGCTGAGAAGATAGCATCCTTGCATGAAGATGACAAGGGGCCTCTAGGGTGTTTAATCAAGGAAGCAACCAAGTCAGGGCAGAGTTTTCAGAAAGATGTTCTGGGAATGGACGTACGGAGTGGACCAGAAGTATGGGTGGGCTGCCCCCAGCTGCCTCTCCTCTTGACAGGGACAGAGTAAAGGGACAAAGTAGGTGATTAAATAGTGAATCCCACTAGGGGACTATAGATAGAAAAATATGGGAGTGAGTGAGTGAGTGAAGTCGCTCAGCTGTGTCCGACTCTTTGCGACCCCATGGACTGTAGCCTAACCAGGTTCCTCCATCCATGGGATTTTCCAGGTAAGAATACTGGAGTGGGTTGCCACTTCCTTCTCCAGGAGATCCTCCCGACCCAAGGATTGAACCCAGGTCTCCCGCATTGTAGGCAGACGCTTTACCATCTGAGCCACCAGGGAAGACCCCTGTAAATTAGTGATATTGCCTCCTCCCGGCTGATGTCCTGCCCTGCATGGGCCCCTGGGGGAGGTCCTTCATTGTTGGTTCTCAAACTCGTGCTGGGCCCCTCCTAAGTGCCAGGGGCCGCTCACGAGGAGGGTGTGAGCCAGAGTGCCTGCAGAGGGTGGCGGGATTGGGGGGTGGTCAGAGGTCAGGAGGGGCCTGGTTGGAACTTGACCCTGGGGCTGAGAAGATAGCATCCTTGCATGAAGATGACAAGGGGCCTCTAGGGTGTTTAATCAAGGAAGCAACCAAGTCAGGGCAGAGTTTTCAGAAAGATGTTCTGGGAATGGACGTACGGAGTGGACCAGAAGTATGGGTGGGCTGCCCCCAGCTGCCTCTCCTCTTGACAGGGACAGAGTAAAGGGACAAAGTAGGTGATTAAATAGTGAATCCCACTAGGGGACTATAGATAGAAAAATATGGGAGTGAGTGAGTGAGTGAAGTCGCTCAGCCGTGTCCGACTCTTTGCGACCCCATGGACTGTAGCCTAACCAGGTTCCTCCATCCATGGGATTTTCCAGGTAAGAATACTGGAGTGGGTTGCCACTTCCTTCTCCAGGAGATCCTCCCGACCCAAGGATTGAACCCAGGTCTCCCGCATTGTAGGCAGACGCTTTACCATCTGAGCCATCAGGGAAGACCCCTGTAAATTAGTGATTACTCAAGAAAGCAGCTTTGCTTAACCACAACACCAAGCAGGCTTTCTCAGCAACAAAACCATGGAAGAGAAATATGGGACAAGCCCCCAAACAATAAAACCGTGGTAGGAAGAGACCCACAGCTGCCCAGTGAGCTCTGAAGGTTAATGATCCCTAGGACATGCTCTCTGCACACATGAAAAACAGCAATTTGTGGACCTAGCTTGACCACGCAGAGACAAGAAGATCCCCGTGCTCAGCCTGGAGGAGGAGGTGATGGTGTAAGCATGACATCTACTCAGGAAAGACAAAGAAACTCCCCGCCTCTCCCCACTTTCCTGTGGATGGTGAGGCCATGGCCCGCTGAGCTCTCGGGTGTGGCAAACGCCTCTCCCCGCTTTCCTGTGGATGGTGAGGCCATGGCCCACTGAGTTCTCGGGTGTGGCAAACGCCTCTCCCCGCTTTCCTGTGGATGGTAAAGCCATAGCCCACTAAGTTCTCGGGTGTGGCAAACGCCTCTCCCCGCTTTTCTGTGGATGATGAAGCCATGGCCCACTAAGTTCTCGGGTGTGGCATGTCTTGCCTTCCCCCTGTAGGCCTCACAAGTGTCCTATTCTAATAAATCACTTCTCACCTATCACTGCCTCTCCCTGAATCCTCCTCTGCACCGAGGCATAAAGGACTGTGGTACCAGCGCTCTTCAGAGCCCCCGAAATGACAACCAAATGGGTCCACTTTGCTGCCCATCTCTTCCCTCTGCTCTTCCAGGTACTGTCCCCACCCTGCCCAGGTGGAAAAGTCTCCGAGGCTGCTTTCCCCTTCTCACGTATCTGAACTGCCTGCCCACCTGGACTAGAATCCCAGTGAGCACTGGGCCATGCCTCCCGCCCCTCAAGTCCCCTGCAAGGAGATACAGTGACCTGGACTGAATGGACCTGTCAAAACGTGTGCTGCACAGCGGGGACGCAGACTCGGAGAACAGACTGTGGACACAGAAGTAGAGGATGGGAAACACATACATTACCACACGCAAGACAGATACCCAGTGGGAATTTGCTGTAACAGCCTGGAGGGGTGGGATGGGGTCGGAGGTGGGAGACAGGGTCAGGAGGGAGGAAACATATGTTATCTATCTGTGATTCATGTAAATGTAAGGCAGAAACCAATACAACTTTGTAAAGCAATCATCTTCCCATTAAAAATAAATAATTTTTAAAAATGTGTACTGCATGGCTGGTGATCACAAACAATCCTGTGCGTGGGCCTCTTCTTCTTGGTTTTGTTTTTTCTGGAATAACTAGATCTACAATGTGAGATTCCTTTTTGGAAAACTGCACACCGCAGTCATCTTCCACAGTTTATCATGTCTTGCCTGTTTTTGCTATAGGAGACTAGAATATTTGAAAAATAAAGAAGGATGAAAGAATTAAAAAAGAAAATTCCCAAAGAATTCTACCACTGAAGGATTGATTCCCTTTCATTTATAGGAGGGAAAAGTTCTAAGTCATTTTACTGAAAAAGCTGTACTGTGAAGCACAAACAAGTGATTTCACTTGTCGAAATACCTGGAAAAGCATTTCATTGGAATGTTGTGCTATTTAAAGATAATGAACAGTGGGGATTAGTTCATAGCTTTTGTTCAGAAAGGCATTTACAATTTTGTTTGGAGAAGGAAGCAGCTGTCTAGGGTAGCAGGCCTTGCACGTCAGGTTCCTCGAGTCTTTCACAAAAGGCCTGATATCAGGACATCCTAACTCACACCAGCCTGGAGCACCCTGGGATTTCCAGGTCCATGTTGGGTTGAAGTACACAGATTTGGGGCCTGAGGGTGGAGATATTACCTTAACAGAGGTGATGGGCCCTGTTTCTGTTTTTCCAATTTGAAATGCAGAAGCCAGGATACTAATTTCATCAATTTACACACTTTCCATTCATAGCAAAAAAAGAATACTAAGAGGTAATATCATGTGAAATGTGCCATAATGCTGCTTTTAAAAAAAGTAAATAGAAAAGTAATATTGATCCAGCAATCTCAGTTCTGGGTAAATATCCAAAGGAAATGAAATAATTACCTCTAAGAGGTATCTGTAACCTCGTTGCATGTATATGTAAATATATCGAGACAGAGATGACTGAATATTACTCAGTTTGAAGAAAGAGAGAAATCTTGCCATTTGCAACAACATGGGTAAACCTGGAGGACTTCATTCCGCTGAGTGAAATAAGCCAGACTCAGAAAGACAAATACAATATAATCTCACTTATATGTGGAATCTAAAAAAGTTGAACTCAGAAGCAAAGAGTTGACTGCCAGGTGGTTGCCAGGGGCTGCAGATGGAAGAGATGGAGAGATGTCATTTGTAGACACTTTCAGTTACAAGATAAGTAAGTTCTAGGGATCTAACGCACAGCATGGTGACTATAGTTAATAATCTGGTACTGTATACTTAACATTTGCTAAGAGAGTAGAGCTCAAGTGTTCTCACCACACAAACACTAAAAGGTAATCACTAAGGTGAAGAGTTAAAGTGTTAATCGCTCAGTTGTGTCCAACACTTTGCGACCCCATGGACTGTAGTCTGCTAGGCTCCTCTGTCCATGGGATTCTCCAGGCAAGAATACGGGAGTGGGTAGCCATTCCCTTCTCCAGGGCATCTTTCCAATTCAGGTGTATATTAACTAGCTGGATTGTGGCAACCCTTGAAGGAAATGGCAACCCACTCCAGTACTCTTGCCTGGAAAATTCCATGGACAGAGGAGCCTGGTAGGCTACAGTCCAAGGGGTCGCAAAGAGTCGGACACGACTGCGCCACTTCACTTTCACAGTGCATACATATCAAGTTATATCCTGCACCTTAAACATATACAACAAAAAAGCAATGTCAATTCTAAAAATATTCTGGATCAAAGAAAACATAAGATTACTTTAAAAATGTCCATTTAACCAACCATTAGTCACGACTGAGCTGTGCTCCATGATTAGAGCTTAGAGGATCCCAGCTCCAAGCACACGCCCCCTAATTAAGGGGCTGCCAGGCTGGTTCGTTCACAACTATTATTTCATTGAGAAATTTTGTCAACTCCCTTCACAATGAAGAAATTGAGTCCCAACATGAACACAGTTTTATGCACATAATGGCAAGATTCAACAAGTACACCAGGGCTCTTGATTTTAACCAGCTTCAAACCTACTAGGCTGCTAGTCTGAGATATAGGAAAATGAAAACTTTTCTTAAAAAAAAAATATGAGGACTTCTCTGATGGGACAGTGGATAAGAATCTGCCTGCCAATACAGAGGACATGGGTTTGATCCCTGGTCTGGGAAGATCCCACATGTCTCAAAGCAACTAAGCCTGCACACCATAACTGTTGAGTCCTTACTCTAGAGCCCAGGAACCTCAGCTGAGCCCACGTGCCCCAGAGCCGGTGCTCTGCAGAAGAGAACGCGCCGAAGTGAGAAGAACCTGCACCACCTCGAAGAAATCCCCCTGCTCACCACAACTAGATAAAGACCATGGGTGGCAATGAAGACCCAGCGCAACCAAAGATAAACAAATAAAGAAAAGTAAACGTTTAAAAATGTGAGATAGTATTATCTAATTGAATATTAACTATACATCTTTATTAATACCTCTAGGTAAGAGCTATGGAGTCTACATACACACAGGCACACACACACACACACAAGCACATTATTAAAGGCACACACCAAACTAGTATATATAGAATGGATACGCATCAAGGTTCTACTGTCCAGCACAGGGTACAGCATACTCCATATCCTGGCATAATGGAAAAGAACACGAAAAAGAATATATACATGCAAAACTGAGACACCTTGCTGTACAGAAGAAATTAACACACTATAAATTGACTATACTTCAATTAAAAAAAAAAAGATACACTCAAGAAATTCCCTTTCCCCCCGCCCTCAGCTGAGATATTGATTCTATTGGGTGAGAACTGATCCTTGGGATTTCTGTCTCCTTAGGAGCAATATGTCATTCCTGGCTGGGCAATTGCTAGAACTTCCATTCAGCTCAGAAAGTCTAGGTTTCTATCTACAAATTATGCTCATAGGTTTATTCAGGCAAGTGCAGATTTGCAAATCACCTGATTTTCACCAACTCCAATGTGAGTGAACTATATAGGATGCTGGAAAGGCATTTTAGCCAAATGATTCATGACAAATACCCTTGATTTCTTCCCGAGGTGAGGTTAAGCTTATGCAGATTTTTTAAAAGAGCATTGTTGCTTGGAAAAAGATATAGGTTAAGAGACTTCCTTGGTGGCTCAGTGAGTAAAGAACTGCCCTGCAATGCAGGAGATACAGAAGACTTGGGTATGATCCTAGGTCAGGAAGATCCTCTGGAGAAAGGAATGGTAACCCACTCTGGTATTCTTGCCTAGGAAATCCCATGGACAGAGGAGCCTGGCAGGTTACAGTCCACAGGGTCAAAAAAGAGTTGGACATGAATTTAAATCACATGTTTAAGACCTTAATCCCATTCGTGAAAATTCTGCAGCCAGAGCACCGGAATCAGGCCTCCCAGGTGGCACTGGGGGTAAAGAATCTGCCTGCTAACGCTGGAGACATGAGAGACACAGGCTCAGTCCCTGGGTCGGGAAGGTCCCCTGGAGGAGGGCACGGCAGCCCACTGCAGTATTCTAGCCCGGAGCATCCCATGGACAGAGGAGCCTGGTGGGCCTACAGTCCATGGGGTTGCCAAGAGCTGGACACGACTGAAGTGACTTAGCACACACACCAGAATCAGCACTTTACTTCTGTGTTGTGTTTGTTTTCCAAGCCTTTTCAGGCATAAACACATCAGAGCTCTGTCTGCAGGAGGACGGAATTGCCTATGAAAGGAAAAGCATATAGACGCAGGGATTACGAGTCTCAGCTCTCAATACCCCTGTCGGTTCCTACACAGGCCGCATCCATTGCACCAAGAATCACTATTTCTGCTTTCTACTGGACAACAACAAACCTTGGCCACCTTCAAATTGAATGGAGTTAGAAATTCCCAGCTAACAGCCACTAGAACATCAGAGAATGGTTCTGAACAGTCAGTGAGTCTGGTAAGCAGTTCTGAGAGTAACAACAGCCTCCAGCCTTGGAGTCAGAATCAGCTCTCTCCTCAAAAGGGCTGATGATCCAGACAAACCCAGGGACTGTGTGTGATGTACATATATACACACACTGGCCACTCTAATTGCTAAGTCGCTTCAGTCGTGTCCGACTCTGTGCGACCCCATAGACGGCAGCCCACCAGGCTCCCCCGTCCCTGGGGTTCTCCAGGCAAGAACACTGGAGTGGGGTGCCATTGCCTTCTCCGGGCCACTCTTAACTAAACACCATGAGTGTCGAATGAATAGCTCAAATAATGTCAAGTTTCAAATTACATTTTACTTAAAAGACAAACCCCCAATTCACAGGCATTTACAAAACAGTCTTGATGGGAACTTCATCACAGGATCACCTCTACTGTGCTATGATTGCCCGTAAGACTGTCTTCGAGTATCACATAGGATATAGTACAGTCACCATTTAAAAGATGACATCAGATCTCCTGGGATGTCGTACACAGAGAGTAAGTTTCAAATGTATGTAAGAGATAAGAGGTGGGTTGTGTTCAGTGAAACGTGATGGGCTGGGCTGCAGTCTGGGGGGCCGAGGAAAGAGCACCCTGACTCCCCCCAACCCACACAATGTCTGTGGCACCGGGAGATGGAGCCCCAGAAACTGCACGTCTGAGGCTCAGAGGCCACTGTCCCCGGGCCATCAGGAGTCTATATTTACAGCCTCTGCAAGAAATTGCGTGGTTTCAGGGCTTAGTTTAAATGACTGACACCAGAGCTCCTTCCAGGAACTTCTGCCTTGGTGAGGACCCTGAGGGTGGTCCCTGGGATGGTCCAGCCTCTCACAAGACCCTGTCTTGGGCACCAGAGGGAGACACCCTTGCCCTGATGCCCCCAGTGTGGCCCTGCCAGGTGGCTGGACCCTCTCCAAGCCAGGGGCCCTGCAGAGCAGGTCAAAGAAGGTACCCCTGGGTGGAGATGGGTTGGGTCCTGAGGGAGAAGGGGGTCCCCTGGGACAGAACTGGGAGCAAAAGATGGAGCTGGATGGTCCAGACACCGGCTGGCGGGGGTAAGGACCCGTGTCATAATCCTTTCTGGGGGCGGGGGTTGGCAGGGAAAGGGAGCCCTGGCCCCACAGCACCAGAGGGCTGCTCAGGGGGAGGACCGGATGGACACTGTGGCCCCACTGCCAGTCCCTCCAGGGAAACCAGAGGAGAGAATGGCGGACGCGTGGGGGCACCTGCTAAGTAGTGGAGGCTGGGGTGGGATGGGGAGGGCAGCGTGGGGGCAGAGCGGGCAAGAAATCCCCTCTCATGAAGGATGCTTACTGTGCGGGCCCCACCCGCCAGCCCCGCGTTCAGTGCCGCCAGTGAAGGACAAAGCAGGAGAAAGAAGGAGGCCGCCCAGCGGGTGCTGTCCGTGGCCGCAGCCTCACAGACACTCGGCTCCCTCCCAATCTTGTGTCCCTAGGGGACCAGCGTCCCCTTCCCCATGAAAGGGAACATGGCATAGAGGGAGTCTTATGCAAGCTGCATGGCGTCAGCTTCTGAGTTTCCTAAACCAGAGGTCTTCCCTGAGAGCTCTGTCGGTAAAGAATCTGTCTGCAATGCAGGAGACCCCAGTTCGATTCCTAGGTTGGGAAGATCCTCTGGAGAAAGGAAAGGCTACCCACTCCAGTATTCTGGCCTGGAGAATTCCATGGACTGTAGAGGCCATGGGGTGGCAAAGAGTCGAAACCCTAACTTTCACTTTTTCTAAACCAGGGCTGAACTAGGTGGGTGAGGAAGGGCCTTCCTAAAGATGCTCTTATCCCTGGGAAGGAAGCAGAACTCAGGGAACCGGAGCCACGGAGCAGACAAGGGTTCCCAGTTGGGAGAGACAGCCAAGCTCAGTCTGCAGGCAGCATCATATTTCCCGAGGGTGGATTTCACAAAGTCCCAAAGGGCAAATGTGTGTGCCTCTCTCTCCAAAGCAAAGAAACAGTCTAACACCGGAAAGGCCAGGAGCATCCGCTTAATGTAAGAGCTTCACCCTCAGGCTCTTGACTGGGGAGCCCACACCCCGCCTCAAGGAAGCTGCTCCAGGGCTGAAGAAATGGGAACCTCACCTTTTTTGTTTTTGATTCCAAGATTAGCCCCTGCAGAGAACCTTCATGTGAGAAACCCCATCTCCTCTTACTGGTTCCAGAAGTCGTCAGAACAAGTGTGGACTCTCTCTCTATGGCTGCTTAACTTGTTCAGTCGCGAAGTCATGTCTGACTCTTCACAACCCCCTGGACTGTAGCATGCCAGGCTCTTCTGTCCTCCAGTATCTCCTGGAGTTTGCTCAAATTCATGTCCACTGAATCAAAGATGCTACCTAAACATCTCATCCTTAACCGCGTGTGTGCTAAGTCACTTCAGTTGTGTCTGACTCGCCAGGCTCCTCTGTCCATGGGATTCTCTAGGCAAGAATACTGGAGTGGGCTGCCATTTCCTTCTCCAGGGGACCTTCCTCACCCAGGGATAGAACCCACCCAACCCTGGGGCTCCTGAATTGGCAGGCAGATTCTTTACCACTGAGCCAGCTGGAGAGCCCTTAACTAGCAGGTGTCTAACTTCCTGATTCACAAATTATCTTCTTAGATGCTACTTCATTAAAGCCTAGTCAGAATTATTCGAAGATAGTAAGACTGAGGCTTGAGAACACAGAACTTGCCCCACATGGCCCAGCCAGGAGGGGAGGGGGACTAGAGGGAGAAAATAGGATCCATTCCCTCTGGGGACGTCCCTGGCGGTACAGAGGGTAAGAACTCTTGCCAGTGCAGGGGACACAGGTTTGATCGCTGGTCTGGGAAGATTCCACCTGCTGCAGGGCAACTAAGCATGTGTGCCAACTCCTGAGCCCTGCACCCTAGAGCTGTGCCCCCACAATGAGAGGCCCACGCATCTCAACCAGAGAGGAGCCTCTGCTCTCCACAACTAGAGAAGGCTCAAGCACAGCAGTGAAGACCTGGCGTAGCCGGAAAAAAAAAAAAAAAGAATTCATACCCTCTGACCCCAGCGCCAGACCTCCACCAACCACATGGGGGTGATCCGTCTTCCCAGGTGACAGCGGTGGTCCTGGGCAAGCCCACCGAGGAAGGAGTCCTTTCTCTGTTAAATGCCAGAGAACCTCAGACACACATTAGGATACTAGATGCTCGCATAATTAACTAGTTTGCAATATTAATTTGCGGTTATAGTGACAAGGAGGTTCCTAGGAAACCTAAAATATGCCATACATTCGCGTACATTTCCATCTATCCTACTTCGGAATTCTCCCAGAGTTTAATTTGGTCCCTGATGTAAACAATCCCTCATTTCCATCCAGAATGTGTGGCATGTTGCTGTTTTCAGGAAAGAGACAAATCATCTTAATTTATGTAAAGAGTATTCCTAAAGATATGTATAAAGGAGTCTGCGAGGCGTAAACACCAAATGTGTAAATATCGCAGAATTATCTCTGCACATATTGTCTCAGATATGGAAACAAATCCCTTTGCCGCGAACAGTCACTCAAGAGAACCTTAAATTTTGTCATTTTGATGTTAACGTGGGTGTGGAGGGAGCTGGGAGGCAGACTTTTAAAAATATCCCCCAAGAGTCCCACCCAGCAGGCAGTGATCCAGGTGCTGCTGGGAAGGGGCTTAGCAGGGGAGTTGAGATTCCTAACCTGCCAACTTTAACGTAGGGGAGAGGATCCTGGATTCTTGGGGTGGCTCCAGGGTGGTCACAGGAGCCCGTAAAAGCAGGAAAGGAGCAGAAGAGAGACGTGACAGTGGGGTGGGGTCAGGGATACAGATGGTGGAAACAGGAGAGGGACTGCTGACGCTGATGATGGAGGAAGCAGGCCTGGAGCCAGGGAATGGGGCAGCCTCTAGAACCTGGAGACCACCCTCCACTGTCAGCCACCATGGACGCGGACCTCGCCTGTGTGACCTGAATGCAGGCTCCTTCCTCCCAGAGTCTGCAGCTCGGAGCACAGCCCTGCTGGCACACTGACCTCATCCTATGAGACGCCAGGCAGAGCCCTCCGAGAGAAGCCGCGGTGTCAGGACAGGCTGTTGCTTCAAGCTGCTAAGCTGGTGGGAATTTAACCGCAGCAGCGAGAGGGAACTGATTAAGATGAGTGGGAAGCTGGCCACGGGCATACACGTGTGTGCAAATGAGAAAGAGAGCCTTCTCTACCCTCCTTTCTCAAGAAAAACAGAGACGGGGCAGCAAGCATGCGACGCGGTGCCTACGCAAGGCCCGCAGGCCGGGCGGTGGGCTCCACGAGGCGCCGCCTCACAGCTGTCTGTCCCTTCACCTGTGTAGCTCTTCTTCCCCAGAGGGACTGTGCACAGCTGGGAGGTACTTTTCACATCTCTGATTTCCCAAATTATAAGCACTCAACATATATTTGCATACGCTAATGTGCCAAATGTAAAATGTAGGGCATCTATTTATCACTAAAATTCACTCTAAAGCAGCAGCTAACTCATGGCAGAATTCCTCATCATGGCATCATTTTGGGTGTGTGTGTGCCAAGCATTCATTTTCAGGGCGCACACTGCATGTACTTTTCCAGTGTTTTTCTCTCCAGTGGGGAAGAAGAGAATCCTACGTAAGACACTTCATCGTAAAATAATAAAACAGTGTCGCACAAATATCTGTACCTTATATCTTCTTTATATTCCTTAACAGAAGAACCACAAAACCAAGACTAATCTGTTGATCATAAATAAGGATATGATTCCTAAAAACGTCAGCCACTCAAGATTATACTGAAACTTGACTCATAGATTCAGATATGACTGAGTCAATATTTAGCTACCCACTTAAAGAGTCTGCAGAGCCTTTAAAAAATAGCTCCAGTAGATTAAAAAAAAAAATTGCTGAGAGATGAGTTCTGTTAGGGAGCTGGATGAAAAAGACAGATCAAGGAAGAAAAATATGTCAGTCCTCCGTGTCGTGGAGATAATCACAAACAGCGATCAAACACACAGTCACACTTGTCTCCTGCCTGAAGAAAGAGCTCTTAATTTTGAAGGTGGAACTGGACTATTCTCTTGGAGTATGTTGGTTCACTTTTTCCTACAATTTAGGATTTCTTCCATTTGGGTTAAGAATCAAAGAGGGCCAAGGGATTTCACAAATAAAAACAGAGGAAATGCTTTATGGTTCACCAAAGAGGAGGGAGGCATAAGGGATCCTGCTCACAGATGAGAGTGATGTTGTGAAATCCTATTTTATGTACCCAGAACAGAAAAACAGAATGTTGATATCATGGACAAGCTGCTTGGGACTCCATGGACTGCAGCAAGCCAGGCTTCCCTGTCATTCACTATCTCCCTGAGTTTGCTCAAACTCATGTCCATTGAGTTAGCGATGCCATCCAATCATCTCATCCTCTGCTGCTCCTTTCTTGAAGGGAGCTAAAAATGTAAATGCTAAAACTGAAGCTCCAGTACTTTGGGCACCTTATGCGAAGAGTTGACTCATTGGAAAAGACCCTGATGCTGGGAGGGACTGCGGGCAGGAGGAGAAAGGGACGACCGAGGATGAGATGGCTGGATGGCATCACAGACTCAATGGACGTGAGTCTGAGTGAACTCCGGGAGTTGGTGATGGACAGGGAGGCCTGGCTCCCATCACTTCATGGGAAATAGATGGGGAAACAGTAGAAACAGTGTCAGACTTTGTTTTTTTGGGCTCCAAAATCACTGCAGATGGTGACTGCAGCCATGAAATTAAAAGGCGCTTACTCCTTGGAAGAAAAGTTATGACCAACCTAGATAGTATATTCAAAAGCAGAGACATTACTTTGCCGACTAAGGTCCGTCTAGTCAAGGCTATGGTTTTTCCTGTGGTCATGTATGGATGTGAGAGTTGGACTGTGAAGAAGGCTGAGCGCCGAAGAATTGATGCTTTTGAACTGTGGTGTTGGAGAAGACTCTTGAGAGTCCCTTGGACTGCAAGGAGATCCAACCAGTCCATTCTGAAGGAGATCAACCCTGGGATTTCTTTGGAAGGAATGATGCTAAAACTGAAGCTCCAGTACTTTGGCCACCTTATGCGAAGAGTTGACTCATTGGAAAAGACCCTGATGCTGGGAGGGACTGGGGGCAGGAGGAGAAAGGGACGACCGAGGATGAGATGGCTGGATGGCATCACAGACTCAATGGACGTGAGTCTGAGTGAACTCCGGGAGTTGGTGATGGACAGGGAGGCCTGCGTACTGCGATTCATGGGGTCGCAAAGAGTCGGACACGACTGCGCGACTGTACTGAACTGAACTGAAAAATGTAAATACCAAAGATATTTCAAAGATTGTGTGTCTCCCAAGGGTTCTTAATCTTTTTGGTGACTTGGATCCTTTTGGCCGGTGAAACGTCCTTGGAATGATGTTCTTAATTGCATAAAATAAATTATATAGGACTAACAACTCAATATTTTTAATGGGCAAAATATTTAAACAGACACTATCAAAGATGTACAGTTAGCAAATAAACCCAGGAAAAGATGCGCTAAGACATTGGTCATTATGCAAATTAAAACTGCAACTAGATATTATGACTCACTTATAAGAATGGCAAAATTAGAAAAGTAAACAACTCTTGAAGAAAATTAGAGACATCAAGGGCACACCTCATCCAAGGACAGAAATGGTATGGACCTAATAGAAGCGGAAAAGAGTAAGAAGAAGTGGCAAGAATACATAGAAGAACTATACAAAAAGGTCTTGACCCAGATAACCACAGTGGTGTGGCCACTCACTCAGAGACAGATGCCCTGCAGTGTGAAGTCAAGTGGGCCTTAGGAAGCATCACTACAAACAAAGCTAGCGGAGGTGACAGAACTATAGCTGAACTATTTAAAATCCTAAAAGATGATGCTGTTCAAGGGCTGAGCTCAATATGTCAGCAACGTTGGAAAACCCAGCAATAGTCACAGGACTAGAAAAGGTCAGTTTTCATTCCAATCCCAAAGAAAGGCAATGCCAAAGAATGTTCAAACTACCGCACAACTGTGCTCATTTCACATGCTAGCAAGGTTATGCTCAAAATCCTTCAAGTTAGGCTTCAACAGTATGTAAACCAAGAACTTCCAGATATACAAACTGGGTTTAAAAAGGCAGAGGAACCAGAGATCAAATTGCCAGCATTCACTGGATCATATAGAAAAGGAGGGAATTCCAGAAAAACATCTCCTGCTTTATTGGCTACTCAAAAGCCTAGACTGTGTGGAGCAAAATAACTGTGGAAAATTCTGAGAGAGATGGGAACACCAGACCACCTGACCTGCCTCCTGCGAAACCTGTGTGCGGGTCAGGAAGCAACAGTTAGAACTGGACACGGAACAACAGACTGGTTCAAAATTGGGAAAGAAGTAAGAAAAGACTGTACATTGTCACCGGTTTATTTAACTTTTATGCAGAGTACATCATGTGAAATGTTGGGCTCGATGAATCACCAGTAGGAATCAAGATTGCCAGGAGAAGTATCAACAACCTCAGATATGCAAATGACACCACTCTAGTGGCAGAAAGTGAAGAACCTCCTGATAAGGGTGAAACAGGAGAGTGAAAAAGCTGGCTTGAAACTCAGCATTCAAAAAACTAAGATTATGGCATCTGATCCCATCACTTCTTGGCAAATAGAAGGGGGAAAAGTGGAAACAGTGACATATTTTCTTTTCTTGGGCTCCAAAATCACTGCAGATGGTGACTGCAGCCATGAAATTAAAAGATGCTTGCTCCATGGAAGGAAAGCTATGACAAACCTAGACAGCCTATTAAAAAGCTATGACAAACCTAGACAGTGTATTAAAAAGCAAAGCATCATGGTGCAGACAAAGGTCCATACAGTCAAAGCCACAGTTTCTCCAGTAGCCATGTACAGATGTGAGAGTTGGACCATAAAGAAGGCTAAGTGCTGAAAAATTGATGCTTTCAAATTATGATGCTGGAGAAGACTCTTGAGAGTCCCTTGGACTGCAAGGAGATCAAACCAGTCAATCCTAAAGGAAATTAATCCTGAATAGTCATAAAGAAGGACTGATGCTGAAGCTGAAGCTCCAATACTTTGGCCACCTGGTGGGAAGAGCTGACTCACTGGAAAAGACTCTGATGCTGGGAAAGACTGAAGGCAAAAGAAGTGGGCGGTGGAAGATGAGATGGTTAGATAGCATCACTGACTCAATGGACATAAATCTGAGCAAACTCCAGGAGACAGTGAAGGACAGGGATCCCTGGGACACAACTTAGCAACTGAACAAAACAAAACCACAGACAATAGCCAGTGTTGGCAAAGACGCAGAGCAACTGAAACCCTCCTCCACTGCTGGTAGGAAAGCAAATAGTACATCACTATGGAGAACAATGGGCTTTTTAAAATAATGTTACACACGTGTGATTGAGCAATCCCATCCTGCTTACTTATCCAAGTGAAACAAAACTAGATTCACAGAGAAACGTATCTGCACATGTTATAGCCATATTATTAATGTGTGTCTCAGTCACTCAGTCATGTCTGACTCTTTGCGACCCTATGGACTGTAGCCTGCCAGGCTCCTATGTCCACAGAATTCTCCAGGTAAGAATACTGGAGTGGGTTGCCATTCCTTCTCCAGGGGATCTTCTGAACTCAGAGATGAAACCTGGGTCTCCTGCATTGCAGGCAGATTCTTTACTGTCTGACCCACCAGGGAAGCCTTATTTTATTTATAAGTGCCCCCAGCTGGAAACCACCCAAAGGCAACCCCATGTGGAGAATGGTTAACCACAAGTGAGTATATCCATACATAGAACTCTACCCAGCAATATTGATATACACAACAGCAAGAATGACTCCTAAACCCATATGCTGAGTGAAAGCAACCAGACCCAAAAGGCTACATATTGTCTGATTCTATTTATAGAACATTCTAGGAAAAGCAAACACTAGGAATGGAGGACAGATCAATGGTTGCCAGGAGTCAGGGGTGGAGTTAGAGAATCTGTAAACATACAGCCCAGGAGAGGTTTTAGCTGGGGAGGCAAAGCTTGTTTCTTGATGGTGGTGGTGGTTACATATCTCTATGCATTTGTGAAAACTCATGCAGCTGTATACCAAAAAGAGTGCCTTTTAAAGTCTGAAAAAAAAATTTAATTGTTCCTAAGTGAAGTAAGCCAGGCAGAGAAAGACGAGTATCATATGACATCACTTTTGTGTGGAATCTGAAAAAATAATACAAAGGAACTTACACACAATACAGACATAGACTCCCAGACATAACAAATGGATGGTTAGCAAACAGGTAGTTAGGAGCTTGGGATTAATATTAACACACTAAGGCTAAGGCTAAGTCACTTCAGTTGTGTCCGACTCTGTGCGACCCCATAGACGGCAGCCCATCAGGCTCCCCCGTCCCTGGGATTCTCCAGGCAAGAACACTGGACTGGGTTGCCATTGCCTTCTCCAATGCATGAAAGTGAAAAGTGAAAGGGAAGTCGCTCAGTCATGTCTGACCCTCAGCGACCCCATGGACTGCAGCCCGCCAGGCTCCTCCGCCCATGGGATTTTCCAGGCAAGAGTACTGGAGTGGGGTGCCGGCGCCTTCTCTGCATTAACACACTACTATATATAAAACAGACAATCAACAAGGACAGGCTACACAGCACAGGCAACTCTTAGTATCTGGTAATAATCTCTAAGGGGAAAAAATCCCCCCAAAATATGTGTGTGTGACTGAATCACTTTACTATACACCTGAAATTAACACAACATTGTAAGTCAACTATACTTCAATAACAAATAGAAATTAACCATAAATTAAAAAAATATATATACATATATATTCTTCTGACCATGAAAAAAATGTTTAAAGATGTGAAGAATGACAAAGGAAGCCAATTATATGGAAATAAAGGTATAAATTTTCCCCCTAATCTAAATTTCCATACCTTTTGAATTCTAACCATCAACTCCCAGGAGACTCCAGGTTAAGAATCCCAGAGTGCAGACCAACACGCTCAGGGATGTTACCAGAACAGTCCCTATGGCCAAAACTGTTTGGAAATGCGTGCTGCCCCGCTTCAGTCATGTCCGGCTCTTTGCAACCCCATGGCTGTAGTCCGTCGGGCTCCTCTGTCCACGGGGATCCTACAGGCAAGAATACTAGAGTGGGTTGCCTTGCCTTCCTCGAGGGGATCTTCCCAACCCAGGGATCGAATCCACATCTCTTGCGTCTCCTGCACTGGCCGGCGGGCTCTTTACCGCTGGAGCCGCCTGGGAAACCTGCTGGTGTCCTCACACCTCCTCAGGTGGCACCTGCTGCACCGACAGCTCTCAGCGTACCTGACCACACCCGGCAGAGACGGGTGGGGAGGGGGCGCAGTCACCAGGGAACCCTTTGGAAATGCTGTGCCGGATCCGCACTCTTGGGCGAGTGCCCATGGTTTCCTGCTCTTGCGGTCCCCAGCACCTGGCCCAGGTACAGACTTGATAAACACCCATATTTGTTTTGCTGCCCCGCTTCAGTCATGTCCGGCTCTTTGCAACCCCATGGCTGTAGTCCGTCGGGCTCCTCTGTCCACGGGAATCCTACAGGCAAGAATACTAGAGTGGGTTGCCATGCCTTCCTCGAGGGGATCTTCCCAACCCAGGGATCGAATCCACATCTCTTGCGTCTCCTGCACTGGCAGGCGGGCTCTTTACCGCTGGAGCCGCCTGGGAAACCTGCTGGTGTCCTCACACCTCCTCAGGTGGCACCTGCTGCACCGACAGCTCTCAGCGTACCTGACCACACCCGGCAGAGACGGGTGGGGAGGGGGCGCAGTCACCAGGGAACCCTTTGGAAATGCTGTGCCGGATCCGCACTCTTGGGCGAGTGCCCATGGTTTCCTGCTCTTGCGGTCCCCAGCACCTGGCCCAGGTACAGACTTGATAAACACCCATATTTGTTAAACAAGTGAAATATCCATCTTTGTTGATTTCTTTAGAAAAATCAATTTTACCTGTTTACCATACAACTCATACTTCCAAGTAATTTACTTAAAATACCTTGCTGTTTTAACACTAAATATTTATATAATGATTTTAACATGAATCATGATTAATAACTGTATTATTTGGGCTTCCATGGTAGCTCAGCTGGTAAAGAATCCGTCTGCAATGCAGGAGACCCCAGTTTGATTCCTGGGTTGGGAAGATCCCTTGGAGAAGGGATAGGTACCTACTCCAGTATTCTTGGGCTTCCCTGGTGGCTCAGATGGTAAAGAATCTGCCTGCAAGGTGGAAGACCTGGATTTGATCCCTGGGCTGGGAAGATACCTTGGAGAAGGAAATGACAACCCATTCCAGCATTCTTGCCTGGAGAATCCCCATGGATAGAGGTGCCTGGTGGGTTACAGTCCATGGGGTGGCAAAGAATCAGATGCAATTAAGCACAGCACAGCATCTTATGTCTTTAATACTAAGGATTTATATAATTATTTTAACACAAATCAAGACTGATAACTTTATTATTTACATGACATATGCCATGGAAGTAATTAACCTGAAAAATTACAGTTGACAGAATCTAATTACATAAATCACCATGAATGCAAAGCACCTTCTAACTTTTATTTTACAGTGCATATTCAACTTCTTCCTCCCAAATACAATGGCTTACAGTTGTAAATTGAAATGTATACCAATCCAAGGTTTAATTTTGCTTTTAAGATTAAGTAGCGCATGTGTTTGAAACAACATCAATGCCATTGGGCTTACAATTAATGAGGTTTTGACAACTGGAAACAAATTGAATGCATAAATCTATTCACAGCAATCTCTGTATTTAAAAGACATGTCACTGTGTGTGACCATACAGTTAATTTTTGTTCTCCAGTGTGAAAGCTGATTTACGGTGACCTTGACCTCATGCAAAGAGTTGACTCATTGGAAAAGACCCTGATGCTGGGAGGGATTGGGGGCAGGAGGAGAAGGGGACGACTGAGGATGAGATGGCTGGATGGCATCACAGACTCAATGGACGTGAGTTTGAGTAAACTCTGGGAGTTGGTGATGGACAGGGAGGCCTGGCGTGCTGCAGTCCATGGGGTCGCAAAGAGTCAGACGTGACTGAGCGACTGAACTGAGCTGAACTGACCTCTACTACTGCTCTCAGCATTTGGCTCAGTTATGAAAGTCAGGCTGGAAAAGAACACTATGCAACCAAACGCCACGATTTCTTTCTTTCTAACTTTTTGGCATGCCACATGACATGTGGATCTTGATTCCCTGACCAGGAATGGAATCCGGCCCCCTGCTCTGGAAGCAGGAAGTCTTAACCACTGGACAACCAGGAAGTCCCCTGATTTTTTTTCCTGTGACTTCAGTACAGCCCTTATCTACCAAACACTGTGCTTTTCAAAATGTTATTTCAAAGATGGATACACGTTTCCAGTCCACACCTCTGAGTGTGTACTCAGAGTAGGATGTTTCCTATTTACTCAGACTCGTAGATAGACTCAGCATAAACATGTATGTTGAGTTAACCGAGCACACAAATCTATCATACCCCTAGAACAATCGGTTCTAGGTACACAGAGAAAAACCAGTAAAGACACGAACCAGGGGAATGGATTGGCACTGGAACGCTTCCGAAAGGAGGCTCCATACAATCAATATGAACCGATGATAATATGTGCATTTAAAAACGGTTAAAGAATTGCTGTATCTGCACTAAGGTTTCACCTATTTCCTACCCACTCAGAAGTTTCAGGCTCTAAGGAAACAAAATGGGCTTGTAAATACCAAACACGATTTACTGAAAGGGAAAGAAGGCCAGGAAGTCGGCACACAGATGAGAACTGGATAAACAAAACAGGAACAGCTGAGAGGCCACTTTCTCTGTGAAATGATAGGAATTTTAAAGTTTGTTCAGACGGTTGTGTGAGAATGCCTAGAAAATGAGTGAAGAACAGCAATAAATCTTTTGAAATTTTGCTCTGAGTATAAATCGGAAGGCTACCACTAATGTAATCTGTGAATCTTGTGGGGGGGGAGGCAATTCAGGATTATTGTATTAGGAAGTCAATATTCCCTCTAATAGTTTTTGCAGAGTACATTAATTTTCTTGGCCAAAAAAATGATGGTGCTTTTTCTGTTTTATACCAAAATATCTACAAAAGTATGGGGAAATCCATTTAAATAACAATAGCAAAATAATAATCATAATAAATAACACACTAAAAGGCACTCAGATTCATGGAAATTGCTATTTGCTCTTAAAGTAATCGCTTCCCAGGTGGCACTAGTGGTAAAGAACCTGCCTACCGAAGCAGGAAACGTAAGACACACAGGCTCGACCCCTGGGTCGGGAAGATCCCTGGAGAGGGAAGTGGTCATCCATGCCTGTCTTCTTGCCTGGCGGGCTACAGTCCATAGTGTCGCACAGAGTCGGACACGACTGAAGCGACTTAGCACGCACTTAAATGTAAAATTAGATCAGGAAAGTAATTCACTCTAAGTCCCACCACAGAATCAGAATCATTTGTATTCTGAAATACAGACTAAAATAACCCACTGAAAAATGTTATTTACCGCATGTTCTTTAGCCACATATTTTATCCAAAGGAGTGGCCGTCTCAGGATGTCCATCCGGAATTACAGGAGGCTCAACACAAGCTCCCTAGGTTTCCAGGCACGTCTCCTCCAAGCTGTTCTGCTCATCACAACCCCTCCTGCCGGCATGTCGACAGGCCCTGCTTGGTCAGCCAACAGACCTGGGATGGAAGCCTAGCTCTGCCACCTTCTAGGGGACAGGGCCCCACACAACTCGTGTCCCTTGTCCAAGGCTTAGTTTTGCTGACCACAAGATGGGCTGACATCTTGCACACATTCAACTTAAGAGAATTCAGCGACACGAAGTGAATCCACTCCATCCTCTGTCCCTTCTTAGAGGGGGTGTCTTGCCACAAGGAGTATGATTCCAGGGTCTAATGTTTTGTGGTTCTTTAAAAAAAAACATTATTTTAAAAGGGAATCTATGCTTTAATAAACAGTCTCTGAAAAGAGAAGTCAGTGCCTCCTCAAGTGTCCACCAATGACACTGATGGGTTCCAACGCTGGAGGAAAAAAGGGGCTGAATCAGTCTTACAATGCAGTAACACACGTGTCACCTCCCTACAGGAATGAGAGACCCGCCCTGGGGTGCAGGGCGCCCCAGCTTTCCTGTTCCCCTTGCTCTGTGCGGATGAAGACAAGAGCAGATGGACACATGTGGCA
>SJXQ01006071.1:143488-153781 GCA_006408695.1 Aepyceros melampus
AGGGATCCTCCCCTCCTCTCCCTGAGTGGTCCACCCTCTTCTCTTCCCCTGAAGGCCCCAGCCACTCCCCCTTGAAGGGTACAGTGGTTTGAGGGGAGCTGCTCCACCCCTGACCCCTGGCAATATGCCGGGCCCCAGACTGGACAATCAGAATAGGGTGAACCCTGCCCCCCAAAGTGCAAGCTTTGAGGGCGGCGAGTGACCGAGGCCTGGTGCATCAGAGCCGAGGAGGCTCACTCCGGAGTCCACGGCCTCACCTGCTCGGGCAGGGGGTGGGGCTCTCTCCTGCGGGGATGATGGATACGAGGCTGCTGGAGCCGCAGGAGGAAGAACCTGTCCCAAGAAGGGGGAAGCGGTGGGGCCTCAATGGCGGTGCTGAACCACTGGGTATGCAAGCTTCAGTTACGTAAGCTGGTGAGGCCCCTCGCGAGATGGACTGTGCTCCCGTCTCTGACACTCCAAGATCCCTGATCACCCGGAGCCTGCCTCTCCCAGCCTGCGGGGTGACCTCACACCTTCCTCTGCACTGTGGCCCCCGGAAGTCCGGGCGGAGGGTGGGGCTGGGTGGAAGAAAGGCGGAGCACCACCCTGAGGTCCAGACTCTCTAGCAGACCCTCCCACAGATGGCCCTGTAAGCCACAGCCTCATCGGCCACGGAAGTTGTTTCCTCTGCCCCACCACCAGGACCCCCCTCCTGGAGAGGGTGGTGGCCGCAGGGCGGTGGCACGCCCACCCACATCCTGGGGACAGGCACTGTGGCTGGGGGCGGGGAGCGCAGTGGACCCTCGACCAGACTCGGAGTGGAGGCTGCAAGGGGCTCATCGCAGAAGGCACAGCCCGCTCAGGCTCCCGGGGCTGCACCTTTCCAGGGAGACCCAGGGACTCGTCTCACGGGAGCCTAACCAGTGTCCCATATCAGAGGCGATAGGGGCTGAGACCCCGGGTGACTGCCACCAGTCACCCCACAGGCCTCCATGCACACTGCAGCCATCGATTAGGCAACAGTGACACGCACACAGCCAAGCCATCCCCACTCCATCAGCTCAGAAGTCAGCCCGGGAAGCACGGCCACACTCCCCACCCCGGGGGCCTGGAACAGCACATCGAGCCTGGCTGCGCCAGTCTCCAGAATACTGGTCACGAAAGGAAGTGCCATCTCTGCACAGCGTTTACAGATCATTGCCATACTAAACAAATGAAAAACAAAAAAAATAAAAGGAAAGAAAATCCTTTGTGCAGTAAAGTAACTAGGATTGATGTCACTGATTTTTGCCCGGCACTGCCCATTCATTCAGGATGTGCATTTTAATACAACATGTAATAAGTCCTTTGCTAAACAAAAGTATGCCAGGCACAAGAAGCCCATGTGTGACTGACCGCTTCTGAAATACCACCTGGCTGCAGCTGGCCGGGCACAAACCACACCCAGAGGGCCGTGCTGGCGAGACTTAGGCCAGGCTGACAGAAGAGGCAGGCCTGGGAGTGAGGCGGGAGTCTCCCCTGCTCCAGGCTCCGCTGGGGGCAGGAACGTTCAACTCCTGGCTAAACAGACAGATAGGCTGGGCTTTCAGGTGATGGAAGTAGACGAGGGGCCTCCATTTCCCGAGACCTCAAAGCATGACCAGGGGGTCAGATACGGGAGGGAGGTGAAGGGGTCAGCCTACCCCTTCTCTCGTGAGAACATGAGGAGGAGGCTCGGTCCGAGTCGGGACGTGGTCCCGGGAACGGGCATCGTGACCCCGGCAAGTCTTAGGATGCTCACCAGGGGGCAGGCCTCGCCCTCAGGCTCTAAACGGGTGGATCACGTGGGTCCCCAACCTCCTCAAACAGATAAAGCCTAAAACAAAAAGGGCAGAATTGGCGTCGTCTTTTAGTTATTTCTTTATGGAGTTTTTTTTTCCCCATTATGATTTATCATAGGCTACTGAGTACGGTTTTCTGCACTGTAAGGCAGGACTTTGCTGATTATCCATCCTATAAATAATACTTGGCATCTGCGAACCCCAAACTCCTACTCCGAATCTCCCTCCACCCCCTTCTCCCTGAGAAAGCGCCAGGCTGTTCTCTCTGTCTGCGAGTCACTTCCTGTCTCATGGATCAGTGCACTTGAGGCATAGTTAGAGTCCACATCAGACAGAGCCCAGAGGCTGGTAAGGGGCTGGAGAAGGCCAAGCTCTTCCGTCTGTTTGGTTCCAGCCTCACCCCCCGCCCCAGGCTCCAGGTCTCCTGAGTCACCTGCCGTTGCCCAGAGAGGTCATGCCACTTCTCACTGCTGGACAGGCACAGGGAAGTCCCTCTGTCTGGAATGTTCTAGGCCTGTTGGCCACCAAGAAAGCATTCTTGAAAATGATGCCTGCTCATTGGCGAAGCTCTTCCAGGCCCCACTTCACAAGCCCATCACGGCAACTCTGCTCTGCCTCTGCAGCCACGCTTACATTATACACGCCCTGGAAATGACCAAGTTTGCCCTCCTGTGGGTGGAGGGCAGGGGACTCCAACCTCCAGGATCTAATGCCTGATGATGTGAGGTGGAGCTGATGCAATAATTGCAGAAATAAAGTGCACAGTAAATGTAATGCCCTTGGATCATCCCCAAACCATTCCCCACTTCTCACTTACAGAAAAACTGTCTTCCAGGAAACCTGGTCCCAAAAGGCTGGGGACTACTGGACTATAGGGCGCCCACAGGACAGGTGTCGTGGCTGCTTTGTAATGCCAGTGTTAAGCCCAATTTGAGTATACCACAGATACTCAATAAATGTTTACATCCCCATTTGTCCCTTCCATACACCCCACCCCAGTACTCTTGCCTGGAGAATCCTGTGGATGCAGGAGCCTGGTGGGCTACAGTCCATGGGGTCGCTGAGAGTCGGACACGACTGAGTGACTTCACTTTCACTCTTCACTTTCATGCATTGGAGAAGGAAATGGCAACCCACTCCAGTGTTCTTGCCTTGAGAATCCCAGGGACGGGAGAGCCTGGTGGGCTGCTGTCTATGGGGTCGCACAGAGTCGGACACGACTGAAGCGACTCAGCAGCAGCAGCAGCAGCAGCGTACCACCTTACAGACTACTTCCCAATACTACCCACATTTGATGAAAACCAAGAAAGATCCTTTGAAAGAATATTGTTGGCTGGTAAGAATAGGCCTAGCTTGGCACAATTCTGTGCAAAATTATTAAATTTCTGGCTCTTGCATCTTTATATTATGTTGAGCCAAAATCAGGACTTTGCTCCAAGGAATATAAATGAGCAGACTGATACCATCTCCAATACATGACTGAGCTTTAGCTGATGTTCGCAACACGGCTGAAAAGTAATTTATTGAATTACTGATGCACTTAATAAAGTGCTGCCAAAAGCTCAGAAGGAGAGGGTGCTGAGCCAACTGCACTTGAACTTGAAGGACGGGGTGACTGTTTCAAAGTATTTTTATGTCCAGGACTTAAATGTTTGGCTGTTTATAAAACTAAGGCCACTTTCAGAGCCAGAAAAACCATCTACTGAAGAAAAGTATCCATCAGAAGGAAAAATTTTACTAGTAACCAGGCAGGTTTTGAGAGGGCTGCACAAGTTGAAATAACATGGTTGCAAAGGAGAGTTTCTTTTGATTCGCCAATGTCTTAGCGAAACTAAGATGGGTTTATTTGTACATGGTTAAGAAGTTAAAATATTTTAATCTCCTTGGAAGAGCACTTAGGTGTCTAGTAGTCATTAAAGCAAGTGCCCTAAGGCAACAGTTTCAGAGCCGAAGCTGAGTGACTACAAACCCTTGAATGTCATAAAAGGACACACACTTTCTGGCTTCTGGTTAATTCACACTGATTCCCCACCCCTGTCCCCCTGGAATTGTGAGAAAGTTTCTCCTTCTGTGATTCAGTGAGCTTGGTCTAACTGGTAGCCCCATGCTTAAAGGCAGTGACAGGTCACCCTTTTGCTCTCTGAAACCATCTGAGACTACACCCTGGAATTTAATTCCTGCCTACAAGTACCTAGATCCAGGCCTCCCATTCTGGACTGAAAGGGAGTTTAGAGGCCTCCTTAGATGACAACTGGAAGATAAAAGCTCAGTATCTGAGTCTCTCTGTCTCTCTGCTTTGTACCAAGTGCATTAGTATAAAATGGCTACGAGCAGGCCAGCTCTAGGAAAATTGTCTAGGAAAACTGACCCTTGGTATCCTCAGAGCCCCTCATGAGCCATATTTCAAACGACAAAAGAAAAGCTTTATTTCATGACAAGCAGACAGACAGACTGGTGAGTGAGGTGGGGCAGAGCAGGGGAGGTTGGCCTACGACATCAAGTCATGGAAGTGGGTGCCCCCCTTCAAGACCAGCCTTTGGAATGGGAGCAGAAAGCGAGGCTGGAGCTCCCACAGTTTAACGAGGTGCCTGCTGCACCAGGAGCCTGCACTGACCAGACTCTGCGTCCCCCAACTCCCAGGGCCCTCGTGCACATTGGCCAAACAGTCAAGGCCAAGTCTGCTGGAAGCCAACTGAACTCAGCCGAGCCAATTCGTGGGAGCCGCAGCCCAGGGACACTGCCTGAAAACACCAAGTCCCTTTGGGGCGAGGGACAAAATAAAAAGGCTGAGTCCAAAGGTCACTCAGGACAGCACATTGTAACCAAGTAGCTAGGCGATGGGGACATTCACAAATCCCGGCCTGGAGAAAAATGGAACTCATGGGCTCTCCAGTACAAATATTAGTGACTAATGTTTGGTTGGAAATGACCAAATAGATCTCAGGACATTAATAACCAAAAATGACGCCTGCGTCTTAGACAGTGGACGTGGCGTGTCTTGCTTTGAGGACACAGCAGATGCGTCTGAGCAGAGATCAGAGCTCAGGTCATCTCGAGCCTGGACATGAGGCGGTGCCATGACCCTCTAGCAAGCTCGCGCAGGTGACGGCAATCCATCCACACGACAGCCCTGTCGGGGACGTGTGATCACGCCCATCGCAGACAGGGAGGATGGCACTGGGAGGTGTGTTAAGTCACTCGCCCCTAACCGCAGCCCCAGAACCCCAGCCTTGACCCTATCCCTCTGGTCCAGTCTGTGCTCTGAGCCCTGGGCTGGGCACCTCCCAGTGACGAGGGGAGCCGGGCTTAGATGCGCCGCTGGTTCTCAGACGGAGTGAAATGACTGCGAGCACGGGAGGGACCTCAGCATGAAGCCTCCTCCCCGGCGCACTCAGGGGTCTGTCCACTTCCCTCAGAAGCCGGGCTATTCTGGGAGCTCCTGCCGGGGGAGGGTGGCTGTGAAGAACCTAAGCCACCCTATTTTGTTAAAAGAGACTCCATTTTAGAGTTTTGAGGAAAGAGTCTTTGGAAATCCCCTGACCTCACCCCACCACCTGCGAGCCAATCAGATCCCAGATCAGGATCTCCTGACTTTACGTTCAGGACTTATGACCTGCCCGGGAAATTCGAATTAAGCCCGGGAAATGAAATCCAATCAGAACCCAACACCTAACCCTTCCACAGAAGGTAACCAATTAGACGTCTCCCAACCCGGAAACTCCTGTTTTTCGAATTTTTCCCGCGCGAATACCCTATATAAGCAATGAAACCCAGAGTCCGAGGCTCCTCTCCTTAGCCTGCATCGGTAACGGTGGGAGCCCCAGGTCGAGCTTGGTAATAAAAACTCTCTTGCTTTTGCATCGGATATCGGCTCCCTGGTGGTCATTGGGAGATTTCACGACTTGGACATAACAGCTGACGCTCAACACTCATTCCGGCACATCACACTTACTGCTGCTGGAGCCCAGCCCCAGGGCCCAGACTAGCTTTCCTATCATTTCCTCATCCCCCACCCAATAAACGTAACAGCAAACGCTTGCCCAAAACGCTTCTGGTTTTTAGCACATGAAAAGTGAAAGTGAAAGCGTTAGTTGCTCAGTCATGTCCAACTCTTTGCATGACCCCAAGGACGGCAGCCTGCCAGGCTCCTCTGTCCATGGAAGTCTTTAACCAAGGATAATTTTTCCCCTCTGTCCCCAAACGGAGTTTATATTTATTCCAAGGAGAAAGAAAACCCTGGCCCCTTTTTTGGTTATCTCATCCAGGTTACATCCACTGGCTACACCAGCATCACTGACTGGGGGATTTTCCAGAAGCTAAAGCCTACAGTCAATGATGTGTTAATTGGCATTCTTGATTATACTTGAAACATATTTTAAAACACACATTGAAAAAATATATTTTCTGGTTCTTATTTTCTGGACATCAATATAAAAGGATATGCTGCTTTTCTGAAAGATAATGTTGAAAAAAAATTTTTTTTTTCATAAGCTTCGACAACTCCTTTGAAGTGTCTGAGAAGTTGAAAGAAAGACATCAGGCTCACACTTCTGGCTCTGAGCTGGGAGCTGTGTGAGTTCAAAGAGGCTGCAAACCACATCAAAACTCCTGGGTTCGAACACCTGGGTGGGGCAGCCCTTGATGGACGAGGTTTGGGGAACAGCAGCCAGACCGAGAGAAGCAAAAGAAGCCAGCATGGTAATCCCCAAACGTGGGCTCTCTTAGCCCGAACCCAGCAGACGCTGCCCCCCACAACTGTGGGCCTGCATCTGTGAAATTCACAGAAACTCCTCCACCTCTGGTGCAGCTGATCTAAAACACCGTCCATCTAGAAGGTCATCCAGCACTCTGCTATCGGAGAAAAATGTAAGTGACATGAAAGAGTGAGAAGTTAACTCTCCAGAGAAGCCTTCTGGTGTGTCTGGGGTCAGCACGTAAAATAAACAGCACACTAAATGTGCCCATGAGCCTAATCGTCCTCTGGGTAGGCCTGGCACCCAGAGCAGACAGAGACGAGGCCCCTGTGATGACCCAGCGATGGGAGGCAGCCCAGCTGTGGATGGGGGCGGGGGCGAGGGGCTGCACCACCTGGACCGAGTGAATAGCGTGAAATCGGTCAGCACCCTGGGCTTAGGAGGGGCTCAGAGACGGCCCAGTGCCCACACGCCTCTCTGGAGAAAAGAAGTGTGAGGTTCTCAGGGCTTGGGGGGCCGTCCGTGGCTTCACAGCCTTTATTTCCTAGAATAAAGAAGCCCTTCTCTCGACCCTGAGGCCACCCTAGTTCTAGACCACACTGCTTCTTGACCCCGGGTTTGGCTGGCTTGAGTCTTACACACAGCCTGGTTTAATCCAGCCCGTGGACGCAGGCTACTGTGCGTAAATGACTGCATCTCCGCCTCCCAGGCCACTCTAACACTCAAGAGTCATGGTGTGTGTTAAAGAACGGATTGGTTCAAGGCGCACAGTTCGTGTTATGAGATTAGAATACTAAATCACACAGATCCTTCATCCTTGTTCAAATTATGATGAAAAAAAAAAGTTAACTGGCATATCTCACTGCACTGACTTGAACGAGCACTTTGGATGGCATACAAAAGGTATGTTCTGTATCCGTTAGAGTGGATTCTGCAGACACTGATGACCTTGGGTAGAGGGGTTAGGAAGGCTTTGTGGAGACCCAGGCATTTGAAGTGGGCCTTGAGGTACGGATGGGAGTCCCAAAGATGGAGATAAGGGGGAGGAGATTCAGATTAGGAGGCTGAGCAGGCTCTATCTTCGAGGATCTAGAAAGCCTGGGGGTGCCTTCAGGGAGCATGGACCCACGGGTTCACTAGAAGGCAGCATGCCAAGGCAAGGAGTGAAGGTGAACTTGGAACACGCAGGTTTTTCCTAGTGATCATCAAATATTAAGAAGGCCAGTCTTTATCTTAATGGATAGATTTGTTCCTGTTTTGACAGCAGCACCTCTTTAAGGGTAACTCAAACATTAGAAATGGAAAAGATGTGTCAAATAGAGGAATGGAAAGTGACTTCCATGGTGTCCCGACTGCTCTGCAACTTGCCTCCTGGGGAGGTCACCTGAGGTCGCTTTGGTCCAAGTCAGACAGTCATTTTAGCAAGTATGTTCAGCATCTCTAGAAGCACTGGCTGTTTGGTCCCTAGGCAGGTGTCTCTTCTCTCTCCATCAATGTTAAAAAAAAAAAGGGTGGCTGGCTGCCTATCAAGCACAACAGACACCCCCTAAACACACACAAACGCCTCTACATCTCAGACCAGTTCCTAAAATGTTTCCATTCGTTCACAGATGAGTTTCCAGAGCCTCCTGTCAGGTGCCTGGCTGGGTGCTGAGAACACAGCATTTTCCCTGGGGAAATAACAATCCAGCCCATCTTTCCACAGCAGGATGGAGGCTGGTGTGATTAGCAGCATAAAGGAAGCATTGGGCAGGTTGGGCTGGGTGGGAGGTCACAGGTGTGATCTGACACGTGTTGAGTTTGGGGCATTTGCCATCCCAGAAGAAATGTCAACTGAGCGGCCAAGCCTAGGGCTTGCAGAGGACGGGCCTCGGATAGGACATGCTCCTGACCTGGAAGGAGGGAGTTTTGTTAAAAGCGGGCAGCTTGGCCTGGGGTGATGCCGCAGGAGGGACAAGCGCAGCGTGGAGGAGACCCATATCCGTGTTTCAGCCCCACCACCAGCCATCAGCTGCGGTCACCTCCTCACACACCTGCCTTCAACACGCCCCTCTAATGGGCCCTGGGCCCCTACCCCATGGCCACTGCAGCCCCTCTCTGGGTGGACAATTTGCACACACACCCACACACACACACACACACACACACACCCCCGGATGGACGGGAGGGGCAAAGCATGAAGACACGGAGCTCCGGAAGGCGTCCGCTGGCTTCCTTGGGGCACCGGCCGGGTCATCTCGGGGCCGGGGGAGGTCCCTCCATAAAGCTGAGAAGTGGCCCCGAGCAGGGCTGTGCACCTGCCAGCAGCTTCACACCCTCTGCGCCTCCACAAGAGGCCTCCCAGTGACAGTCTCAGGGCCTCCTCATTCAGTGCCCACCACCCACGTGGCTGGGGGTGCTGAGTGGCTACGGTTTTACATCTAAAACCATCTGGATTCAGCCAAAGACCCGGCCTTCTACAGGAGCAAATCTAGATCTTAGCTCTTGCTGACACGCGGAAAGTTTCCGGGGTGGGGGTGGAGGGGGCAGTGGTTGGTTCACAAGCATGGCTGACACAGTGAACAAAGGCCAGAGGTCACAGTCAGAGGCAGTGCCACATCTGGGAAGGGCCTGCCCCATGTCACCGCCTGGCCTTTTGCTCCCCGAAGCCCCCGAGCCTATCCTCAGAAAGCCTAGACTCCCAACGCTCTTTACACACAGAGAGCTGCCCCAGGCCACGAAGGCTGAGTGACCGTGGCGGTCAGGACACCCACGCCCACCCCTTTGCACCCTCCTCGGCTGAGAGCTCTGGTTCTGCAAAGGCTCAGCCCTCCCTTCACCCCACCATCCCACCCCACCCACAGTTGAAACAGGCACAGGTCTTTATTTTGCAGAATCAGGATTTCACTGACCTTTGAGACACAAAGACCTCCCGGCACCGCAGGTCAAGGGACATTCAGGGTCAGGAGCTGGCTGGACAGCGGCACAGGGAACTTCTGAAACACCTGACCAGCCTTTGCTGGTTGTCATCCCACCCCATCACCTTTCTCTCTAGAGCACAATTGAGCCACAATCCTCTTTCCTGGAGTTTCCCAGGTAGGAACTCTGGTAGAGTGGTCCTCATCTGAGATCGATGGCATAATTCTGCGAGTATAATTGTTTCACCTTTCTAGAAAGGCTTGCCGAGCCAGGAAGGAATTTAGGTCAAGTTCAGTGCGATCGCTCCAGGTTTGGCTCTGTCTCTCCATCCGAGGGGCTGTCCAGCCCTTCCCAGATGGTCCCGGGGAGCTGGCAGGCTTGGCTTTGTGCTGCGCTCCAGCCCAAGCGCTCTGACAGGTCACCCCGCGGACACCGTGGGCCAGCCTGGGCCAGAGGGGAGTGCTCACTTGCCCCAGCACTCCCTGCCGCATCTCTGAAGCCCCACAGCGGCACCCCACTCCCCTGCCCTCCCTGGGAAGGCCAGGGGCGCCCGGACAGCAGCCCACGCTGCTCGCCGCTCGCGGTGTTGCTGCAACTCGGAATCACTTTCTCTGAAGGTTCGGGTCTGACCCCTGAGTGCTGCAGCCCCCAACACACGCGCCAGCACCCGCTCTGGGTCTCGCCTGCCTTCACACACCTCGCCCTGTCGCCATCGCCACCCGCAGGCACACTCACTCTGCTGGTCCGTTTACCCAGAGGGAGCCCGAGAGAGCTGCCTACCTGGTCACCAAGTTGGGCTGGGGAGGTACCACCCTGGGGGGGCCCGATGGCCGGGGTCGCGCGCTCCCCCAGACGCCGGCACCGGGCGCGCTCCCGGGCCGGCAGAGACCCGGCTCCCG
>SJXQ01006071.1:154046-204757 GCA_006408695.1 Aepyceros melampus
CCGGCGCAGCGAGGAGCGGAGGCGACGCCTGGTGCCCGGCGCGGGGAGCGCACCCGGCCCGCCCCGCAGGGACCGACCGGCTGCCCCGGACCTTGACCCACGCGGCCGCCCCACGCGCGGGGACCCCGGCCGCGCGGCCCCGCTGCCCGGACCCGGGCGCACTGTCGGTATCAGGGTGTGACCCTCTTACAAGCGGGAAAGGGTCTGGAGTGGCTGGACACCCGCTTGGGTCATGCCCCTGTTTCAGGAGGGCAGAGGGCAGGCGCCCAGAACCTAGGAGAGCCCAGAAATCTCTTGAGCTGCTGTCTCCCTCCCTGCAAAGAGGGAGGAAGGGTAGCGCTGGGTGGATGTTGTACTGGGTTCAATTTGCCCTTGATGCAGGAGACAAGGGTTCTATCCCTGGATGGGGACAATCTCCTTAGGGGGGCATGACAACCCACTCCAGTATTCTTAGCTGGACAAGAATGGGCAGAGGAGCCTGCCGGGCTACAGTCCATGGGGCTGCACAGAGTCGAACAGGACTTAGCAGGCAGGCATGCACTTGTCATTAAGGCAGTAACCTGCAGTCACAGGAAGAGAAGGGGCTATTAGGAAGGGTCTGAACCAGGTGTTCTCAGGGACTGCTTTCCAGAAGGCTTCCTGAAAGCTCCTTGGAGAAGTTTCAGAGTGAAGGAAATGCCACGAGGAAGGGCAGAAAGGACACCTGTTGTGTCAGCTTGATTCTGAGCCCTGGTGCTGTGCCCTCCAGGTTAGTCCCAGGCTCCCACCCTCACGTGGGAGATGCATCCTCCTTGCAGGGTCCTCACTCTGGAGGGCTTGAATGACGGGACCACTGGTGAGAAGGTGACACTTAGGGCACAGTACCCTGCCTGAATCAGTAGCCAGCAGACACCTCTTGGGACCCCTGGCACCTGTTCTGGACAGAGCTGTGGACTCTAAAGGCTGGGGAGGGTGGCCACCTACTGGCTGGGACCGTTTGCAATGCTATATATCCCTTCCACATGGCGTAAAGAGAAATGAAAGAGTGCAGAATTTGAACTCGGCGCTTTGCCCATGCTATCCCTGGGGATCTTGTGTGGTGCCAGGGCTTTAAATACATCTGCATGCAGGGAGCTCCAAAACGGCACAGGCTGTGTGGCCCTCTCCTCCGCGCTCTGGCCTCCTGGCTGTCTGCCAGGCAGACCCAGCCCTTGCTCTGCCTCTGTTTCTCCGCAGGCTTCCTGTCTCCACCTCAAATCCCGCCTCTAAGCAGCCTCACGTCCAGGTCCTGTCTCGCTCCGTGGTGCCTCTTGACTGTGTCCCCTCCTCTCCGCTCCCCTGCTTTCATCTGATGACTGCAGGGTCCCCCAGCTCCAGACTCATTCTTTTTTTAGGCAGTCCATTCTAAGCACACCATCCAGGGAGACCCCCTACAAATGAAACCAGGCCCTGCCAGTTCTCTGCTTAAAAGCTTCCATTTGGAATAAAAGCCATATTGCTAGGAGGCTCTGTCTAACCTCTCAGCAGCTCCTGGACCCTGGGTTCCAGCCCCCCAGCACCCTCTCTCAGGGTCAGAGTCCAGGTCTTCCCTACCTGAGACTCCCCCTTGGTACCTGGCCTGCTCCTTCCTCCTGACCACCTCTGGGAAATGACCCTGCACGGCTCCCTTCTGCTCTGCATGTGAATACACACACAAGGTGTATCCCCTTGTTGGGAATACACTGATTCCCTTGTTGGGTGTCAGTCTCTCCTCCCTCCCGCCCCTCCCCCTCCTCGGGCCGAACCTGTCTCCATCTCCTGCTCCTGACACAACGCCATAGCTGGGAGGCGCCCAATAAAAGCCCGTGGATGACAGATCAGAGGCGGAAGGGCCCCAGCTGCAGTGCCAGGCAGCCCGGTCACCCCGGAGCCCAGCAGGGCAGTCGGCTGCCTCCAGAGCGTGCCCTGGGGGGGCAGCCCAGGTGAGGTGGGGCCAGGTAGGCCAGTGACTCCGCCCAGCAGTCAGTTCTCAGCCTCGGTGGCCTCCGGAGCCAGACTTCCGCACAGGAGGCGATCGTTTCAAACCCTGATGAGCACAGTTTTGCTTGTTAACACTGCAGGGCTGCAGAGGCGGAGACTGTGATGCAAGACGAGAGGACAAGTTGCCTTTGTCAGACATCTGCTGCTGGAAAGTCCACAGCCGGGGGAACACGGCGCGGGGCAGATGGCCCCGCTCTCCCAGTAATGTCCTCTCTGCGGGACCCCAAGAATGCTTCCTGGAATTAAGCAATCTCCCTCAAACTCTGAAGTCTAAGACATTTATCGCTGTCACACAAGAGTGTGTTGTCAGAGGCATGGATCCAGGGTCACGTTGATTTCCCTTTGGAAGCCCTTTGACCGTCCATATCCATCTTCCTTCTGCCCCTCCTGACATCAGAGTTAGCTCCCTTATTCCCGAGGCTCTGAGGGCCACTCCCAGCCTCTTGCCTTCCTGAACACCTATGCACTCTCATCTTTATGACTCCAGAACACGGCCCTTCTTACCAACCCAGCTTCCTCTTTAACCCCCAATGCACTTCCTGTTTAAACTGTCTTCTGCCCCACGCAGGCTCTCCTCCTGCCTGTCTACCCCTCTCCTCCTCTTCCCCAAGCCGTACAGCCCCTTTCCTTTAAAACACAGCTGGAGGCAGTCTTCCTGAGACTGGTGAGATGAACTGTTGTTGTGTGTCTCCCATTTTACTGGAAGACAGGGCCTCTGGATTTCTCTGCAGCAACCCAGATAATGCTCGTCACGCTTTAAGGGCTCAACAGATGCCAGTTAACGTTAAGATGTTGAGGCCAGAAATGGTCTCTAGAAGAAGAAACAAAAAAAAGCAAACTTGGGTCTGTAGAGAGAAATGAGCTTGCGTTTAAACATCGACCAGAAGCATGAACGTAAAATCACCCAGCGTTCAGAGATAAAAGCAGAAGGCCTTGGTGACTGTTGACTGCAGAGCAGGGGCAGGAAGGAGGGCTGGTTTCAGGACAGAAGCAGTTCAGGTTGGCTACTCTAGAATGTGCCAGAATGAGTAACTCTAGGGGATCCAGAAACTTCCATTTTCACATTGCCCATCTATCCTTATTCCTCTTCTTTTCCCAAATTATACCCAAGTGTTAACACTGACTAACCTGTGAACTCACAAGGCCAGGCCCTTTGCTGGACGTTTCCTCTATTATCCCAGAAAAACCAATAATTCTCTCCTCTAGGTCCTTGTAGCATTCTAACCCCCTTTCCCCACCTTGGATTACTTGTTGTTGGTGAATAATATATCGAGTATTATAGCGATCTCTCAACTTCAGAAAACTAAACTTATGGCATCTGGTCCCATTGTTGTCATCCAGTCGCTAATCCGTATCTGACTGGGACCTCACGGACTGCAGTACGACAGGCTTCCCTGTCTTTCACTATCTCCCGGAGTCTGCTCAAACTCGTGTCCATCAAATCTGTGGTGCCATCCAACTATTTTATCCTCTGTCGTTCCCTCTCTTCCTGCCTTCAATCCTTCCCAGCTTCAGGGTCTTTTCATCTTTGCATCAGGTGGCCAAAGTATCGTAGCTTCAATTCAAGGCAAATAGATGAGGGAAAAGTGGAAACGGTGACAAATTTTATTTTTTTGAGCTCCAAAATCACTGTGGATGATGACTACAGCCACAAAATTAAAAGACATTTGCTCCTTGTAAGGAAAGCTATGACAGACCTAGACAGCAGAGTAAAAAGCAAAGACATCACTTTTCCAACAAAGGTCTGTAAAGTAACAGCTATGGTTTTTCCAGTAGTCATATGCAGATGTGAGAGTCGGACCATAAAGAAGGCTGAGTGTTGAAGAATTGATGCCTTCAAATTGTGCTAGAGAATACTCTTGAGAGTCCTTTGGACAGCAGGGAGATCAAACCAGTCAATCCTAAAGGAAATCAACCTTTGAATATTCATTGAAAGGACTGATACTGAAGCTGAAGCTCCAGTACTTTGGCCATCTGATGCAAGGAGTCGATTCGTTGGAAAAACCCTGAGGAACAACAACAACAAATGTACAGTTTAATGAATGAAGACAAACTCATCTATCAAGGTACTGAACATAACATTCTAGAAAGTTCTCTCGTGCCTTTTCCCTGAAAATTCTCCACTTCCACTAAAGGTAGCTCCTGTTTTGATGTCTGTTACCATACATAGCTTAACATGATCTGGATCTTCATATAAATGGAATCATAGAGTATATACTCTTCCATTTCTAGTTTCTTTTACCCAGTAAAATCTCTTCCAAGTTTCATGGTATATTACCTACATCAGTAATTTAGGCCATGTATCTTTTTTCCTCTTCTAAAGATTTTCTCATTGTGATTTTTTTAGAAATTTGATTAAATTACATCATAGAGCAGTTTTCTTTGTCTCTTTCACACTTGGGATTAGTCCTGCTTCTTGGTTCATAAAGTGTATCTTACAGGTTATAATATCAGTTTACAGTTGTCATCAAAATTGGAAACTTTTCAGCCATTATTTCTTCAAAACTGTTTTCTGCATGCCCCCCTTTTGGGGGTTTCATTTATTTCCTATCGGAGAAGGCAATGGCACCCCACTCCAGTACCCTTGCCTGGAAAATCCCATGGATGAAGGAGCCTGGAAGGCTGCAGTCCATGGGGTCGCTAAGAGTCGGGCACGACTGAGCGACTTCACTTTCACTCTTCACTTTCATGCACTGGAGAAGGAAATGGCAGCCCACTCCAGTGTTCTTGCCTGGGGAATCCCAGGGACGGGGAGCCTGGTGGGCTGCAGTCTCTGGGGTCACACAGAGTCGGACACGACTGAAGCGGCTCAGCAGCAGCAGCAACATCGTCCCATAGGTCCCTGAAGCTCTTTAAATTTTAAGACTTTTTTCTTCTGTCTGTTTCAATTTGTCCAGTTTTTACTGCTATGTATTTAAGCCTGACAATCATTTCTTTCACCGTGCTTAATCTTCTCTTAAGTCCTTCCGGAGAAATTTTCATTTCAGATATTGTGTCTTTAGGTCTTCGAATTTTTATTTGATTATTCTAAAACTAATTTTTATTTCTTCACTAAGGTTCTTCGTATTGTTTTCAACTTTTCCTTTAAACCCTTTAATATATTCATTATGGCCCTTCTAAATTCTCGGCTAATTTTAGCATCTGTGTCTTTGAGTGTGCATCTGTTGAGGTTTTTGGTCCTTATTGATTTTCCTGCCTCTTTGCGGGTCTATTTTTTTTTTTTAATCATTTGCTGGATGTAACACTGGTTAAATCTTTTGTTAGAATAGGTCTGCAGAAATCCTTACTGTAGGGCTAGAATACACGCGTGGCTGGTAAGTCACCTTCGTCGTGTCTCTTGCAACCCTATGGACTGTAGCTCGCCAGGCTCCTCTGTACATGGGATTCTCCAGGTGAGAATACTGGAGTGGGTCTCCATGCCCTCCTCCAGGGGATCTTCCTGACCTGGAGATCGAACCTGTCTGTCTTTTTTGCATTGGCATGCAGGTTCTTTACCACTAGCATCACCTGGAAAGCCCAGGGCCCTGGGAAGCCTAGGAAGACTGGCCTTCTTTCCTTTATTTTAAAATTGTATTGCATTGTTTTGTAATTATCTGTATGAATTCCTTCCCCTAAGGCTGAGTCTAAGTCATTTTTGCATCTTTAACACCTATTAATCACCATAAATGGTCAGAGTGTCAGAGTGAATGCTTTTTGAATGAATGAACAAATACTGGTGACTCAGACGGTGAAGAATCTGCCTGCAGTAGGAGACTCGGTTCGATTCCTGGGTCAGGAAGAGCCTCTGGAGAAGGAAATGGCAACCCACTCCAGTATTCTTGCCTGGGAAATCCCATGGACGAGAAGCCTGACAGGCTATAGGGTCCATGGGGTCGCAGAAAAGTCAGATATAGCTTAGCAACAAATACACACAGATATATGGCAATTCAAATTTTATGTTATATACTGTTCAGAACTGCAGTTAGTGTAGTAAAGTTAAGTGGTTGTGTTATTTGAATAGCAATTGAAAGTGAAAGTGAAGTTGTTCAGTCAGGTCCAACTCTTCAGCATGCCAGGCTCCTCCATCCTTGGAATTTTCCAGGCAAGAGTACTGGAGTTGGTTGCCATTTCCTTCTCCGAGGGATCTTCCTGACCCAGGGATGGAACCTTGGTCTCCCAAATTGCAGGCAGACGCTTTACTTTCTGAGCCACCAGGGAAGCCCTTAAATAGCAGTTAACTTTATACTTGGAGAAGGCAATGGCACCCCACTTCAGCACTCTTGCCTGGAAAATCCCATGGACGGAGAAGCCTGGTGGGCTGCAGTCCATGGGGTCACTGGGAGTGGGACACGACTGAGCGACTTCATTTTCACTTTTCACTTCATGCACTGGAGAAGGAAATGGCAACCCACTCGAGTGTTCTTGCCTGGAGAATCCCAGGGATGGGGGAGCCTGTTGGGCTGCTGTCTCTGGGGTTGTACAGAGTCGGACACGACTGAAGTGACTTAGTAGCAGCAGCAGCAACTTTATACTTAAAAAGTCAGCAGCACACATACATGACTCAAAATGAAAAAGGCTCAACAAGTATAACAATGAAGAATCTAAGTCTCCTTGCTTCCTTATTCCCCAGACAACCAGTTCGCCTTTTTTGAGACAAACTTAGTTACCAGTTCCTCGTCTGTTCTTCCAGAGTAAACATATATGCATATGGATTTTCTGTTACCTAAGTCGCGTGATATGGGTATTTTTCCGCACTGGTACTTCTAGACTTGCTTTGTTCATTTAGCCACTGGAGCAAGATGAGGTACCCCAGAATGTGTTTAACTCTGCTTCTGTTGTAGACCACACAGGTTATTCCCAGTCATTTTCTAATGCAATGTGGAGTATATGTGTTCATATGTCATTTCAGGTATATAAGAGTATGTGTGAATATAGAATTCTTGGTCACCATATAGCTTTCTTTTTTTAATTGGAGTATAGTTGATTTACAATGTTGTGTTAGTTTCTGCTGAACAACCAAATGACTCAGCTCCATGTAGACATCACCCCCTCTCTCCTGAACCTCCCTCCCACTTCCCTACCCCACCCATCTAGGTTATCACAGAGCACTATGCAGAGGTTATCTCTCTTGTGCACTATACAGGTGTTTTTTTTAAAAACAGATGAGCAGTATGTCTCTTTCTCTCTCTCTGTGTGATTCTTTGGAGATAAGTTTTCACGTATGTGAGTATGAGTGCAGTCGCCAGTCCACCTGTTAGGACAAATTGCTTAATTACTTCTTATATGATTAAAAAAGTTGGAATCAATCCCTTAAGTAAATGGACATCTAGAAATTGGAGTAAACACTGCTGGAGGCCAAACAATAAAACAACTCAACACCTTCCATGACCCGCTTCAAGTGATCGTGGAACTCCCACCTAGACCTCATTCAAAAAATCATAGAGCTTTATGCTTTGGAAAAAGTGTATTTCCCCCTCAACTTCTTTGAGAAACTTGAAGACCTTCAACAGATTCCTAGCAGAAAGAAATGACTTATTTTTTTTCACCGTGAAGTTAATATCTGTAATCCACAAAAAGTTTTCACTTGTGGAATGATTTAGCAGCATTCACCTCAGTTCAGTTCAGTTCAGTCACTCAGTCTTGTCCGACTCTTTGTGACCCCATGAATAGAAGCACGCCAGGCCTCCCTGTCCATCACCAACTCCCAGAGTTCACTCAGACTCATGTCCATCGAGTCCGTGATGCCATCCAGCCATCTCATCCTCTGTCGTCCCCTTTTCCTCCTGCCCCCAATCCCTCCCAGCATCAGAGTTTTTTCTAATGAGTCAACTCTTCGCATGAGGTGGCCAAAGTACTGGAGTTTCAGCTTTAGCATCATTCCCTCCAAAGAAATCCCAGGGTTGATCTCCTTCAAAATGGAATGGTTGGATCTCCTTGCAGTTCAAGGGACTCTCAAGAGTCTTCTCCAACACCACAGGTCAAAAACATCAATTCTTTGGCGCTCAGCTTTCTTCACAGTCCAACTCTCACATCCAACATGACCACTGGAAAAACCATAGCCTTGACCAGACAGACCTTTGTTGGCAAAGTCATGTCTCTGCTTTTCAATATGCTGTCTAGGTTGGTCATAACTTTCCTTCCAAGGAGTAAGCATCTTTTAATTTCATGGCTGCAGTCACCATCTGCAGTGATTTTGGAGCCCCCCAAAATAAAATCTGACACTGTTTCCACTGTTTCCCCGTCTATTTCTCATGAAGTGATGGGACCAGATGCCATGATCTTCGTTTTCTGAATGTTGAGCTTTAAGCCGACCTTTTCACTCTCCTTCTTTCACTTTCATCAAGAGGCTTTTTAGTTCCTCTTCACTTTCTGCCATAAGGGTGGTGTCATCTGCATATCTAAAGTTATTGACATTTCTCCTGGCATCTTGATTCCAGCTTGTGTTTCTTCCAGTCCAGCGTTTCTCATGATGTACTCTGCATATAAGTTAAATAAGCAGGGTAACAATATACAGCCTTGACATACTCCTTTTCCTATTTGGAACCAGTCTGTTTCTCCACGTCCAGTTCTACCTGTTGCTTCCTGACCTGCATACAGATTTCTCAAGAGGCAGGTCAGGTGGTCTGGTATTCCCATCTCTTTAAGAATTTTCCATAGTTTATTGTGATCCACAGAGTCAAAGGCTTCAGCATAGTCAATAAAACAGAAATAGATGTTTTTCTGTAACTCTCTTGCTTAGTTTTTGCCTTACTTTTGGTTTGCTTCAGGAACCAAGAAAAATGTTGGTAATAATATAATACATAATTGAAATACCAAGTAAAGTTTCTCAAAAAACAGGAGATAGAAAACCATTTCTTATCAGCTATTAAAGCAGGATAGAAATTTTGTTTTTAAATATTTAGTTATATGAAACTTCGCAATGTTAAGAAAGACTTTTATGTATTAAAAAAATGACTCTGAAAAACAAATGCTGTATGACATCACTTACTTGTGGAATCTAAAATATGACACAGATGAACTTCTCTAAGAAATAGAAACAGACAGACATGCAGATTAGACCTGTGCTTGCCAAGGGAGAGGAGGGAGGAGGGTGAAGTGGGAGTTTGGGGTTAGCAGATAGATGCCAAGTATTACATATATATATATATATATATATATATAGAGAGAGAGAGAGAGAGAGAGAGAGAGAGAGACTGGATAAACAAGGTCCTACTGCAAAATAGGTGGGTCATGGTGGAGAGGTCTGACAGAATGTGGTCCACTGGAGAAGGGAATGGCAAACCACTTCAGTTGTCTTGCCTCGAGAACCCCATGAACAGTATGAAAAGGCAAAAAGATAGGACACTGATAAATGAACTCTGCAGGTCAGTAGGTGCCCAGTATGCTACTGGAGATCAGTAGAGAAATAACTCCAGAAAGAATGAAGAGATGGAGCCAAAGCAAAAACAACATCCAGTTGTGGATGAGACTGGTGATAGAAGCAAGATTCGATGCTATAAACAGCAATGTTGCAAAGGAACCTGGAATGTTAGGTCCACGAATCAAGGCAAATTGGAAGTGGTCAAACAGGAGATGGCAAGAGTGAACATCGACATTCTAGGAATCAGCAAACTAAGATGGACTGGAATTGGTGAATTTAACTCAAATGACCATTATATCTAGTCCTGTGGGCAGGAATGCCTTAGAAGAAATGGAGTAGCCATCATAGGCAACGAAAGAGTTTGAAATGCAAGTACTTGGATGCAATCTCAAAAACGACAGAATGATCTCTGTCTGTTTCCAAGGCAAACCATTCAGTATCACAGTTATCCATGTCTGTGCCCTGACCAGTAACGCTGAAGTTATCCATGTCTGTGCCCTGACCAGTAACGCTGAAGTTATCCATGTCTGTGCCCTGACCAGTAACGCTGAAGTTATCCATGTCTGTGCCCTGACCAGTAACGCTGAAGTTATCCATGTCTGTGCCCTGACCAGTAACGCTGAAGTTATCCATGTCTGTGCCCTGACCAGTAACGCTGAAGTTATCCATGTCTGTGCCCTGACCAGTAACGCTGAAGAAGCTGAGGTTTAACAGCTCTATGAAGACCTACAAGACCTGCTAGAACTAACACCCAAAAAAGATGACATGGAACAACAGACTGGTTCCAAACAGGAAAAGGAGGACGTCAAGGCTGTATGTTGTCACCCTGCTTATTTAATTTATATGCAGAGGACATCATGAGAAACGCTGGGCTGGAAGAAACACAAGCTGGAATCAAGATTGCCAGGAGAAATGTCAATAACTTTAGATATGCAGATGACACCACCCTTATGGCAGAAAGTGAAGAGGAACTAAAAAGCCTCTTGATGAAAGTGAAAGAAGGAGAGTGAAAAGGTCGGCTTAAAGCTCAACATTCAGAAAACGAAGATCATGGCATCCAGTTCCATCACTTCATGGCAAATAGATGGGGAAACAGTGTCAGACTTTATTTTTCTGGGCTCCAAAATCACTGCAGATGGAGATCACAGCCATGAAATGAAAAGATGCTTACTCCTTGGAAGGAAAGTTATGACCAACCTAGATAGCATATTGAAAAGCAGAGACATTACTTTGCCAACAAAGTATGGTTTTTCCAATAGTCATGTGTGGATGTGAGGGTTGGACTATAAAGAAAGCTGAGCACCGAAGAATTGATGCTTTTGAACTCTGGTGTTGGAGAAGATTCTTGAGAGTCCCTTGGACTGCAAGGAGATCCAACCAGTCCATCCTAAAGGGGATCAGTCCTGGGTGTTCATTGGAAGGACTGATGTTGAAGCTGAAACTCCAATACTTTGGCCACCTGATGCAAAGAGCTGACTCATTTGAAAAGACCCTGATGCTGGGAAAGATTGAGGGCAGGAGGAGAAGGGGAGACAGAGGATGAGATGGCTGGATGGCATCACCAACTCAATGGACATCGGTTTGGGTGGACTCCAGCAGTTAGTGTTGGACAGGGAGGCCTGGTGCGCTGCAGTCCACGGAGTCGCAAACAGCCGGACACAACTGAGCGACTGAACTGAACTGAACTGAAACTCACAGTGAGCCTAAAGCAATCCCAGTAACAAGACCCCCCTCCCCCAACTCTAGGATGTAGGTATGCAGCAACATTAGAGCTAATAAAATGCAGAGACTTCTGGGACAGAGGCATTTATTTTACTTATGCTTTTGCAGTAGTTTAAGGCTGAGAGGATGAAAGTTCATGAACTCAGGGGCAGAGCCTAAAGAAACGCAGCCAGGGAAGAGAACAAGGCAGGTGCCCTGGCCTCTGGCCCTGCAGCGGATCTGCATGGGCTTCCATCACGGGAGATGTGTGTGAGCTTATGTCAACTTGATATACGGATTTTGTAAAAGCTCTATACATTCTTTCTTCCTGGATGCATTTAGTGAGAAAAAAATGCAAGAAAGTCATCCAGCCAAAAGCTGAAGCTTGGGGAAGATGAGACAAAGTGACCCCAGATAAGGTAAGAAAAATATGAAGGGAATCATTTGCAACGTACTAGAGCACAGCAATGGTTGGACAGAACTGCCCAGGTTAAAAATAAGCAAGATTTTAAAAAAAAGTGCCAAGGCAACTATGCAGATATACAGCAAAAGGAAACAAAGACAGAATTAACTGCCTTCAGCTGGGAAAGCACACAATTCACTGAATTGTTTTTTCTGTGTGTGTTATGCTAATATAGGGCTTCCGTGGTGGCTCGGATGGCAAAGAACTCTTTAAGGAATCTGCCTGCAATGCAGGAGACCCAGGTTCACTCCCTGGGTCTGGAAGATCCCCTGGAGGAGGGCATGGCTATCCACTCCAGTATTCTTGCCTGGAGAATCCATGGACATAGGAGCCTGGTGGCTACAGTCCATGGGGTCACAAAAAGTTGGACACGACCGAAATTAAAAGACGCTTACTCCTTGGAAGAAAAGTTATGACCAACCTAGATAGCATATTCAAAAGCAGAGACATTACTTTGCCAACAAAGGTCCATCTAGTCAAGGCTATGGTTTTTCCTGTGGTCATGTGTGGATGGGAGAGTTGGACTGTGAAGAAGGCTGAGCGCCGAAGAATTGATGCTTTTGAACTGTGGTGTTGGAGAAGACTCTTGAGAGTCCCTTGGACTGCAAGGAGATCCAACCAGTCCATTCTGAAGGAGATCAGCCCTGGGATTTCTTTGGAAGGGATGATGCTAAAGCTGAAGCTCCAGTACTTTGGCCACCTCATGCGAAGAGTTGACTCATTGGAAAAGACTCTGATGCTGGGGGGGATTGAGGACCGGAGGAGAAGGGGACGACAGAGGATGAGATGGCTGGATGGCATCACAGACTCGATGGACGTGAGTCTGAGTGGACTCTGGGAGTTGGTGATGGACAGGGAGGCCTGGCGTGCTGCGATTCATGGGGTCGCAAAGAGTCGGACACGACTGAGCGACTGAACTGAACTAGACTGGCTAACACTATTGCCATGCTATGTAAGGATTTATAATAAGAGTTTATTAAAGTAAGAAATGAATGATGAGATGGCAAAAGAAGAAAACCCCAATGAAAGGAAAGCTTCAGAGCGAGGGAGACAAACTGAAACTCCCAGCTGCACGATTTTGGATTAAATACACACACTAGAATAAGACTTGACTGAAAGATGAGCTAGCCTTATAGAAGAAAGAAACAGCGAGGCAGAGGAAGAAGACAAAGAGACCAAAGCTATTAGGAGAGATGGTGGATGTGGAGGTCAAAGGTAACCCAATGCGTGAGCGGCTGGTATGCCTCAAGGTAGGATTTCAATGAATACAGAAATAAGATCCAAATAAACCCACAAAATTGTATCTGCAATGAACCAAATGAGATATTGAAAAGACAATCCCAGAATAAGAAGCAAAAAGAATACAAAGCAATCTATACAAAATACATTCAGGTCAAGCAACTGCATTTCATGAATAAAGACTTTTGCACCTACGCTATGAGAATAAGAAAGTCATAATCAGAGAGAAGAAACAAAGCTGACCCCAGCCTCTTGCGTAGCATCATTCAATGTTAAAAGACAACAGAGTAATACGTACAAAATTTTGAGGGGAAGAAAACGGGGCAACCATGCTGCCATTCAAGAATAAATGCTGACTGCCTCTCCCGACCCTGATGGAAGAATGGGGAGCAGACTGGCCCTCGGCAATAAAGTGGAAGATTACACATAAAAGGATGGTTTCTAGACACTGGACATCTGGCCACATACGGGCTTTCATTCCTGAGAGAAAAGAAAGGAATGAGGTGCGACTGACCGCTGCATCAGGAAGTTTCCAAGGAGGAATCCGCAGGGCATGGTGCAGGAGAGGAAGCCGTGGAGAACCTCAAGGTGCAGAAATCGGAGTCTGGGGAAGCAAAAGTTGCTAAAATTGGTGTAAGACCCTGGAGAGAAAAAGAAGCAAAAGCAAGCTCTCAAGATCTGCGAGGGCATCCCTCGAATCTTTCCTTGAGGATTGGTCCATACAGGTGGGAGGAAGGTATCTGAGGTCACAGATAAGAGCCTCTGGAAAGCAGCGTGACCAACAGTACTTGGAGTTGACATAGAGCTGGGAAGATAGACTTTATAATGGAGAATCTAGAAAGAGACCCACACAAATGTGGTCATCTGATTTCTAATAAGGACGCCAAGGGAAATCCACCATGGAAAGCATACTCTTTTCAAGAAATCAATTGCATACCCACATGTATAAGAATGAACCTCAGCCCTTACTTCATACTATTTTGAAAAAAAACTCAAAATAAGAAAATAATCTTAAGTGTAAGAACTAAATTCATGAATATTCTAGAACAAAACAAGGGGGAAATACCTTTGCCATCTTGGGTTAGGCAAAGCCCGCCTTGCAGGTGGATTATTTACCAGCTGAGCCACAAGGGAAGCCCAGACATTAAAGCACAATCCATAAAATGAAAACAGTCGGTACTTAGTGTGTGTGTTTGTCTGTGTGCTCAGTCACCCAGCCGTGTTCAACTTTTTGCAACCCCATGGTCTGTAGCCCACCCGGCTCCTCTGTCCTACTGGTACTTAGACTTCATCCAAATTATAAAATGTTTCTCTTTGAAAGATACTATAAAGAAAATAAAAGTGCAAGCCAGAGACTGGGAGAAAATGTTTGCAAAGCATAAACCTAGTAAAGGACTTATACGCAAAATATACATATAAAAAGCTTTTAAAACTGAACAAAAAGGAGTCAAACCAATTTAAGAAAACAGCAAAAGACTCAAACAGATACTTCTCCAAAGAAAGGATATAGGTAAAAAATAAGCTCATAAAAAGATGTCCAACACCATTAATATTTGTGAAACCATCAAAACCATAGTGAGATACCACTAAGCACTTGTTCCAATGCCATTTTTTAAAAAAACACTGGTTGGCAAATGTTGGTGAGGACATGAAGCAACTGGAAATACCATGCATTGCCTGTGGGAATGCATATGGGTACAGACACTTAGGGAAACCCTTTGGCAGTTTCTTCAGCAGTTAGGTACGTTTACTAGATGTCTGGGTCAGGAAGATCCTCTGGAGAAGGAAATGGCAACCCACTCCAGTACTCTTGCCTGGAAAATCCCATGGACGGAGGAGCCTGGTAGGCTATAATCCATGGGGTCACAAAGAGTCGGACATGACTGAGCAACTTCACTTTCACTGTATGTCCCAGCAATTTTTCTCCTGTACATTTAAGTAAAAGAAAGGAAAGCGTATATTCACAGAAAGACTAGTACTTAAATGTTCAGAACAACTTTATTCAAAATAGCCAATAACTTTCAGTTCAGTTCAGTAGCTCAGTCATGTCCGACTCTTTGCGACCCCATGGACTGCAGCACACCAGGCCTCCCTGTCCATCACCAACTCCTGGAGTTTACTCAAACTCATGTCCATTGAGTTGGTGATGCTATCCAACCATCCCATCTCTGTCATCCCCTTTTCCTCTTGCCTTCAATCTTTCCCAGCATTAGGGTCTTTTCAGATGAGTCAGTTCTTTGCATCAGGTGGCCAAAGTATTGGAGTTTTCAGCCAATAACTTGAATCTACCCAAATATCCATCAATTGCTGAACAGATAAACAAATTTAGAGGTAGTCTATTGAATCTCAAACTGGGAAAGGAAGACTACATACTGTAAGGAACTATTTCTATGAAATTCTAGAAAAGGCAAAACTGTAGGGACAGAAAGTCATAGAACTGCAACATAATGCAATATTCTCTATAAAAATTGCCACAATTTATGAACTTCAGTTTAGTTCAGTTCAGTAGCTCAGTCGTGTCCGACTCTTTGCGACCCCATGAATCGCAGCATGTCAGTCCTCCCTATCCATCACCAACTCCCGGAGTTCACTCAGACTCACGTCCATTGAGTCCGTGATGCCATCCAGCCATCTCATCCTCGGTCGTCCCCTTCTCCTCCTGCCCCCAATCCCTCCCAGCATCAGGGTCTTTTCCAATGAGTCAACTCTTCGCATGAGGTGGCCAAAGTACTGGAGCTTCAGCTTTAGCATCATTCCTTTCAAAGAAATCCCAGGGTTGATCTCCTTCAGAATGAACTGGTTGGATCTCCTTGCAGTCTAAGGGACTCTCGAGAGGCTTCTCTAACACCACAGTTCAAAAGCATCAATTCTTCGGCACTCAGCCTTCTTCACAGTCCAACTCTCACATCCACACATGACCACAGGAAAAACTATAGCCTTGACTAGACGGACCTTAGTCGGCAAAGTAATGTCTCTGCTTTTGAATATACTATCTAGGTTGGTCATAACTCTTCTTCCAAGGAGTAAGCGTCTTTTAATTTCATGGCTACAGTCACCATCTGCATTAGCCAACATTTTCTAGTACTGTAGGAAAGAGCAGTCTCTTCCATTGCTGGCGGGCTTATCAGTGAGAGGCCAATTTGGCTTTGGTATTGAAATGTCTGTTTGAACCAACAACTCTTAATCTGTCTCAAGCAAATTTATATGAACAAAAAAACTAATAATACACAAAATGGTCAGAAGAGAACATTGTTAAATGAGTGATGGCCTGGTTATTCTACTGGGAAAAACAGACAGTATCAACTCATTCCACAAACAAGTTAGGTGTGATCCAAGAAAAGCACAGGATGAAAATGTACATGTACAGTATGACTTTAACTTTAGAGCCAGAGAAAGTGTTAGTCACTCAGTTGTGTCCGACTCCTTGTGACCTCGTGGACTGTGGCCTGCCAGGCTCTGCTGTCCATGGGGATTCTCCAGGTAAGAGTACTGGAGTGGACTGCCATTCCTTTCTCCAGGGGATCATCCGATCCAGGGATTGAACCTGGGTCTCCTGCACTGCAGACAGATTCTTTAGTCCCTGAGCCACCAGGGAAGTCCAATATAAAGCGTATAATAAAAAGAAGTGTATCTAATATGCTGTGAACATCTATTTATTAACTCAAGAAATGATCTTCTTGACTTCTGCTGAGGGCCAGAGATGATTGTTTACAAACTATTCATCACCCAACAGAGAGAACGGAGTTGCAAAGACAAAGCAGGATTGTTCAGAATCAGTTCCATCAGAGAACTAACAGAGAAATGAAACCTCTCAAGTTACAATTTAAATAACGGATGAGTGTGATGCAGTTTGAAAGAGGAAATTTGAAAGGTGCACTTCTTTATCAAAGTCTAAAAATAAGGTGTCAGCTTTCCTCTTTCCAATCCCTAGGACCTGTAGCAAGAGCTTCATCTCTTTAGGATTTCCTTTGGAACCCTTGTTAGGGTCACATCATTAACCCTTGGCTGGTGGGACTCTGTGTTGTTGGGTGCTAGGATCAGGAACATTTGAGGGGTACAGGGTGTATTATTTAGGAATTCTAGTTCTGTCCTGATGTGGTAGGCTGATTTTGTTTTCAAAGCACTTGGAAAAAAAAAAGAGTTATAAGTTAGTTGTGTGATTGGCGATGTCTCGGGAAGACCGTGTTTATCCCTTGTTCCTCCAGGTTGATGTAACCATAGCAACCTGTCACTCCAGACCAAGGTTCAGCTACCGTAAATCTTTATGACCCTAGTCACAGTCCAATGTTCAACCCTTCCTCTTGAAGAGTGAGGTTTTATATTTCACAAGACAGTGTGAGACTTCATTTCTAAACACTGGACTCCAAACGAGAAGGCCCAAAAATAGCATAAAAAGATCTCTGCTTTTTTACCCGAGGACCCTTATCGTCCTGAGAAAATGCCGACAGCAAAGAAAACACTGACGTTCCTGCTCGGCTTCGTCAGCAGCCTGGGGGCTTTCATCGTCCTTTGCTCTGTTCTGGCGACTCAACAATGGATCCGCAGTACAATCGCCATCAGCGACGCTTCTTCCAATGGCAGTGTGATCATCACCTATGGACTTCTTCGTGGGAAGAGTATTCAAGAACTGAATCATGGACTTGCAGAATCGGACAAAAATTTTGAAGGTAATTACAGCTTATTTGAATGTGCACAATGAGGCGAATTAACTGGGTAAGATTCATGTCATCCTGTATTCTGGTCAAATAGCCCTTCAGAAATAATTTCCTGGTAAATTTTAATTGGGCTGTAGATACGATCTCATATTTTTAATCTTGAAAATTCACCGAATTTTTTCAGCTTCCTCAGGTCTGGTTGGGTCTATTAGCAAAACAGTCCTTCCAGTAGAGTTGTGTTTAAACAGTGTGTGTGTGTGCGTGTGAGTCGCCCAGGCATCTCTGACTCTTTGCAACCCCATGGATCTTAGCCCACCAGGCTCCTCTGTCTTTGGGATTTCCCGGACAAGAATACTGGAGTGGGTTGCTGTTCCTTTCTCCAGGAGAATCTTCCGGGCCCAAGGACTGAATCTGAGTCTCCTGCATCGCAGGCAGATTCTTTACCATCTGAGCCACTAGAGAAGCCTTAAACAGCACCAGAGTTTATTGACAAGAAAAAATGAAGTAGAAATTATGGGCAATTTCTTACCCCTGTATCTCAGGCTCATTACTTTCACTGATTTGAATTTGCATTCTTCTTCCAAACAATCTGATTGCTCTTGGAATTGTTATATTAACACTTATATTAATTGAATATTTTACAGAAATTCTTATTTTTTTTCTGATTTCATACAAACTACTGCTCTACTGTCAATGAGTAGAAAACAAAAATTCATTAAGAATAAGCACAATTTAGCTACTTACTTGGCATTCGACGTTTAAATACATACCACTGCTTTCTAAATTTAGAAACATAATTTATAAACTATTTAGCACCTTAAATAGATTTTGTTCTGAATGGTGTTTCATGCAGCTTACTATACAGACTTTATCAGGTATTATGCAGTCATCACCTCTTTCCTTGTAACATACGTCATTTTTTTTAAAACTAGTGTTTCCTGAGGCCATAAGACGGTAGGTTATAACACAGAAAAAGCTCTCAGCTATATTACAGAAGTCTAATTCTTTTCAAGTGCTGACTTGCCTTTTTTCGTGTTTATTTTTATTCCTTTGTTTATTTTCCGCACCAGATCTTAGCTGTGGGACTAAGTTGTGGGACTCCCACTTGGCTGTGGGACCTTTTACTTACAACATGTGGCTCTTTAGTTGCTGCACGTGGGGTCCAGTTTTCTGACCAGGGACCGAACTTGGGCCCCTGCACTGGGAGCTTGGCATCTTAGCCCTAGACCACCAGGGAAGCCTAACTGTACATCATTTTCTATCTTACACAAAAGCAATATTTAGTCCTCATGCCAGGCATCATGTTGGGAGTTTGAGCCTTTGACCTTAACTCCAAGTTCCAGCTCTAATTTGTGATTTTATTAATGAAATGACTTCCTTAATTCCAGAGCAGCATAATTATATTTCTAAATTATGAATCTGCCTTTTAGACGTTAGCAAAAAGCAAAGTCTCTGCCAGTATTTTAGCAGCATTATGCATCTTCTCTGGTACTGACCTCAGCTCCTCGGGAAAAGGAGGAGAATTCACTTCGTGGCAACAAGAGCGAAGACTTTCAGAGATTCAGTCCCACTTGCAGTTCTGTGAATACAATTTGCGAACCAAAACTCCCTCCAGCTCCTGAATTTCCAGATACATGTTCAATTTTTAAAATACAAGTTAACAGTCTGGGAATTTTTACATTTTCATACAGTGTCTGTTTACAACCAGTTGGTTCCCATTTGAGGTAAAGGGCTTCAGCGAGCTCCCTGCCTCCCTGCCTCCTGGGGAGCTCAGAGGAGATCTGGGTGGGCCAGCCTGTCTCTCGAGCCCTGAGGGGGTGACGTGAGCACGGTGACTGTCGGAGGGTGGGGACAGCCGTGGACGAGGATAACACTGAAGGCGGCGGGGCCGGTGGACACTGCAGGGGAGCGTGTGCCCACAAAGGAGGCAAAGTACTTGCATTTGCTTGGCCTGGCTCTCTTTTTTTTATTCTTGGTCCCCAGAGACCCACATTCCAGCTTCAGGTCCCTGCCTGCAGCCACACAGGTGTTTAGATGGCACTCTACTTCCCAGACACTGAGGTGCTGCTCAATTTCAGGGGCTAACAATCTGCTAGGGACCACTCAGAACCCAGGGGGCCTTCAGTGCTGGCAGCTTTAGCAGTCGTTGAAATGGCAACACTTGCCAGCTGTCCTTGCAGAGAGGGGAAAAGCCACCTAGCCACAAGGGAGATGGTGCCTTGGCTGGTGAAGGTGTGTGGACGCGGTCCCCAGGGAGCAGAATTACAAGCCTGCAGTGAGAGGGTTTCCTCAGGAACACACAGGCTCATTTCCAATCAGAAACTGGCCATTGGCAGCCTAGTAAAATCATCAATATGAATGCCACTTTTCTGCCCTGCAGTGATGTATTGCCTTTTCAAATAAGAAGCTAACCAGGTCAGTTTCTTAGCCAGGAAGAGGTCTGACTGAAACCTCCAAAAGCGTGATAAATATTGCTAAAACCCTGTTCTGTTCCAGCCTAGGATTTATCACATGGTGCCAATCTGGGGCTGTCGATTTCTGAAATGAAAGAGCAGCGTGAAGCGACAGTGGCTGAGCTCAATGTGCAAAAATAATTCAGCCAACAGTGTGTCACCTGGGGGAAATAATCAGTCCAACCCGGGGAGGAATCTCTCCATGGCGTAACTAGACTGGGCAGCTCAGGTTCACCGGGAGCTCCACCAGCCTCGTCCCGAGGATCCCAGCTTGTCCAGCTCCCAGGTGAAAAGGGCCATGTGTGCACGAGTGCACATGTTGCCTGGCTACGCCAAAAGTTCTAGTTATTTAATTTCAGTAAAAAACAAATCCTCCCTGGGCAGCTGTTACATAAGTGAGGGGCTTGGATCCTGAGTGGAACTGCACAGAGCCCCTGCCTGGGAGGATGCACTGCCCAGTCTTTCTAGAGAAAGACCCCCTTATCGGTTAAATCCAGGAGCCTGCCTTACTTGTAGGTTAAAGGTGTGTGCAGGTCACTATGAGAACACGGGGGTGTTTCACCCCAAATGTGCTTCTCCTCCTCCAAGTCTCTTTCCCATTCCTTTCTGTTTTCAGGGAACTTAGAGCTGTACCATTGGCTCACGTTTAAAATGATGAAGGAAGTGAATCTGGCGCAGAAAAGTCAAGTAACTGCAAGAACAAAGAAAGGAGGTTTACATCTCCAGAATGTACAAAAAGTCCCTTCTTACCATTCCTACCCGCCCAGTCCTACCCCACATACATCCCACACTTTCTCTCGGGTAGGAGTGACTTCTTATTTACCACTAGAGACGTGGCCCCGCTGGGAGGTGGAGCATGAAGGGGCGGAAGAGGCTTTCCCCTACTCTTCTCACCGAGATGCGTGTGCATGTGTGCTCAGCCACTCAGCTGTGTGTGACTCTTTGTGACCCCATGGACTGTAGCCCACTAGGATCCTCTGTCCATGGGCTTTCCCAGGCAAGATAACTGGAGCTCTCCACTTCAGCCCACTGGAGTGGGTTGCCATTTCCTCCTCCAAGGGATCTTCCCGACCTGGGGATCGAACCTTGGTCTCTTGCTTTGGCAGGTGGATTCTAAACCATTGTGTCACGCCACCTTGGAAGCCACCTGCCCCCTCTCCCCCGACCGAGATAACCCTGGTCAGTTTCCCGGCCAGCAGCTGGGACGTGCCGGGAGAGCTCCCAGGCCGCACTCTGGTGTCTGTGGAGTCAACAAGCCCTTCCAGGGGTACACGGGGGCCCAGAGATTCAGGAGTTCCCTTGCGTCAGGCCCCCTGGTGTCCAGATGGTTGAGTGGGGCATGGAGGCTGCTTCTCCCCACATAAAAGCCAGCGGCTCTGCCGCAATTTCCCAGGACTTCCTGAAAAGCAGACTAGAAGGGCCAGGTGGCCAGTGGGGCTTGAATATAAATCTTTAGGCCCAGGAAGCCCGGCTGTTCAGATGACCCCTCATTTCCGCACTGCCCACCTCCCAGTGCATTCTGGCCTCTTTGCCGAAGCTGTCAGAATCTGGACAATTGTTTCCAATTGTGAGATGGCTTTCTCAATTCTGACGCTCAGGCCCCTCAAAACAAGAAAAAAAGAACTGAATGTATTTGCTAATTTTGTAGGCAGAGAGCAGCTGTCAGATGCTGTGGAGGTTGATTCTGATTTCATTCTTGCTCAACTTTCACTGAATTTCTAGCTTTCAGTGTCTGAGTTCTAAGCGGGGTTGGGGGGAAGGTTGGGTGGCTGGAAGGTGCAGGAGATACAGCTGTCATACCTGTGGGGCAACTCAGAGGCTGAAATACAATTTTGAAATGTGGCAATTAAACGTAACCTAAACTGTCACGTTAATTCAGAGAAATGTATGACTCAAGTTGGCTCCCCTTTGAGAGCTGATGTCTGGGTGTTTGCTCAGCCGCTCGGTCATGTCTGACTCCTTGGGCCCCATGGACTGTAGCCCACCAGGCTTCTCTGTCCGTGAGATTCTCCAGGCAAGAACAGTGGAGTGGGATTCCTACTCCAGGGGATCTTCCCAACCCAGGGATCGAACCCAGGACTCCCGCATCTCCTGCATGGGCAAGTGGATTCTTTACCACTGAGCTTCACCAGATTGTTCCTTTCTAATTGACTCTAAAATGTGGAATATTAACCATTCTCAGATGACCTTCCATTTACAGATTTAATAAGGTTCCCTAGGGGACTTCAGGCACTTGGACACGTGACATTCTTCCCATGCTGAAATTTTTATTTTCTAGTTGTACTAGGTTGCTCAGTGGTATCCGACTCATTGCAACCCCATAGACTGCTGCCCGCCAGGTGGCTCTGTCCATGGAGTTTTCCAGGCAAGGATACTGGAGTGGGTTGCCAATTCCTCCTCCAGGGGACCTCGGGGTTGAATCTGCATTTTTGTGTCAGAAATCCCCGCCCATGGTCACTAACAGAAATCCCCGCCCATGGTCACTAACAGAAATCCCCGCCCATGGTCACTAACAGAAATCCCCGCCCATGGTCACTAACAGAAATCTCCGCCCATGGTCACTAACAGAAATCCCTGCCCATGGGTCACTAACAGAAATCCCTGCCCGTGCATCACTAACAGAAATGGTGACAGGGCCAGACAGTACCAGGGAGGAGTGGACCGGCCTTGTGTGCGCTGGACTCTGCCCCTGGGGCCCGGCTCTCCGGGCAGTGAGCTCATGGCCTGCATGTTGCTGAACTGGCATTTCCCTCTCCCATCCTCCCTGGTCTCCTGTGGGGTTGGCAGGGCTGTGCCTGCTCACCGAGACCACACTTGTGTCTCCCTCCTGGCCGTTTCCTTTCCTGCCTCTGTCTTCTTCTGCAGGCTTCGGCTGCCATGCTCACCTGCCTTCTGCTCAGCCCTGCATGCCTGGCATTGTGTCCCCACTCCGTCCAGCCAGGGACGGTTTCAGCCCAGGCCAGGCCACGTGACCTGGCCATCAGGATGAACTCTCTCATGCATGAGGGTCTTTATGACCGTATCTCCACTGCCGGGATGTCTGAAGGCTGACTTGCTGGCTCAAATCTCTTTCATATCTACCCTCTGTCCATTGATGACAAATTTAGCTCCTTCACAGAATACTGCTGGTTTAAAATAAAAATGTTTGAGCGACGAACACGTAGGTGTTAGAGATAGACAGAGGATGGCACAGGGAGTGTCACATCTTAACAGGAGCACTGAGCCCATCTGGGCTCATGAATGGGAAGGATGGTCAGACTAGAGAGTGTGTGCAGTCAGGGCCAGGACGGCAGGAGATGTGGAATCACGTCTTGTGAATAACTCACTGGGTTTACATCTTCTTTTCAAATACTGGAAAAAGCTCCAGGCAGGAGAGGACGGAGTGGATTCTGCGTTGGTCCCAAAGGAGCATTAGGACTCAGGGTTAACGTCATAGAAATGCAGGATGAAGAACCTCTGAATGGCTACAGTACCACAGGGATGGACAGGGCCACCTCGCAGATGGAGGGCTCCTTGTTCCCAGGACGCGGTCTGGCATGACACGCTGCAGGTCCCGCCTGCACGACATCCGGGGTCCCCTTTGGCTTCCAGGGCCCTGTTCCTTAAAACTCGCCAACCACAGCAGAACAAGAAAGCTTCTCTGGCTATTTCAGTTTCTGTTCTTTTAAGCTGCTCTGGGTGAAGAGGTGAGAAACTCCGGCTGTCTCCTAGGGGCCCTGAGAAACAGGAATGAAAAGAAGGAAGCTCTGACTCTTTCTCTCCCGCCCTGACCCTGGTTCCTCAGTTCAGTTCAGTCACAGTTGTGTCTGACTCTTTGGGACCCCATGGGCTGCAGGCCTCCCTGTCTATCACCAACTCCCAGAGTTTGCTCAAACTCATGTCCATTGAGTTGGTGATGCCATCCAGCCATCTCATCCTCTTTCGTCCCCTTCTCCTCCTGCCTTCAATCTTTCCCAGCATCAGGGGCTTTTCCAAGAGTCAGTCCTTCACATCAGGTGGCCAAAGTATTGGAGTTTCAGCTTCAGCATCAGTCCTTCCAATGAATATTCAGGGCTGATCTCTTTTAGGATGGACTGATTGGATTTCCTTGCAGTCCAAGGAACTCTGAGAAGTCTTCTCCAACACCACAGTTCAAAAGCATCAATTCTTCAGTGCTCAGCTTTCTTTATAGTCCAACTGCCACATCCATACATGACTACTGGAAAAACCATAGCTTTGACTAGACGGACCTTTGCTGACAAAGTAATGTCTCTGCTTTTAATATGCTATCTAAGTTGGTCATAGCTTTTCTTCCAAGGAGCAAGCATCTTTTAATTTCGTGGCTGCAGTCACCATCTGCAGGGATTTTGGAGCCCCAGAAAATAAAGTCTCTCACTGTTTCCATTGTTTCCCTATTTGTCATGAAGTGATGGGACTGGATGCCATGATATAAGTTTTTTGAATATTGAGTTTTAAGCCAGCTTTTTCACTCTCCTCTTTCACTTTCATCAAGAGACTCTTTAGTTCTTCATTTTCTGCCATAAGGGTGGTGTCATCTGCATATCTGAGGTTATTGATACTTTTCCTGACAATCTTGACTCCAGCTTACGCTTCATCTTGCTTGACATTTCTCATGATATACTCAGCATATAAGTTAAATAAGCAAGGTGACAGTATACAGCCTTGACGGACTCCTTTCCCAATTTGGAACCAGTCTGTTGTTCCATGTCTGGTTCTAACTGTTGTTTCTTACCTGCATTCAGATTTCTCAGGAGGCAGGTCAGGTGATATGGTATTCCCTTTTCTTTCAGAATTTTCCATAGTTTGTTGTGACCCACACAGTCAAAGGCTTTAGCATAGTTAATGATGCATAAGTAGATGTTTTTCTGGAACTCTCTTGTTTTTTTGATGATCCAGCAGATGTTGGCAATTGATTTCCAGTTCCTCTGCCTTTTCTAAATCCAGCATGAACATCTGGAAGTTCTCGGCTCACTTACTATTGAAGGATTCTGAGCATTACTTTGCTAGCATGTGAGATGATGATAGTTCGTCTGTATTCTTGCCACCTCTTCTTAATGTCTTCTGCTTCTGTGAGATCTCTACCATTTCTGTCCTTTATCGAGCCCATCTTTGCAAGAAATGTTCCCTTGGTATCTCTAATTTTCTTAAAGAGATCTCTAGTCTTTCCCATTCTAGTGTTTTCTTCTATTTCTTTGCATTGATCTCTGAGGAAGGCTTTCCATCTGAACTCTGCATTCAGATGGATATATCTTTCCTTTTCTCCTTTTGCCTTTTGCTCTCTTTTTTTCTCAGCTATTTGTAAGGCCTCCTCAGACAACCATTTTGCCGTTTCCATTTCTTTCTCTTGGGGCTGGTTGGTCAGTGAGGAAGGCTTTCTTATCTCTCCTACCATGGTTCCCACACCTTGCCATTCCAGTGATGTTAGTGTATTACTGAGGACTCTGAAATCTTATTTCCAGTTTAGTTTTCCCTTCTTTCACGGAACGTCCTGGTAAACACTTTACTGAATGTAGTGGTAGTCTCCTGAAGGGCTCAGTGCACAGACAGCTCTTGGAGATGTTCTATAAACGTGTGGCTGGGCTCCCAGATGAGTGGGGCAATGCGCCTCTGGTGTCTGACCATCTTGTGTTGTAAACAGCGGAGGGAGCGGGGAAAGCAGACGCCAGGGGAGGCTGACTGGTGGTCAGAGAGAGGAGGGTGATGAAAGCAGGAACTGATGGCAGAGGGCACAGGGCATGTGTGTTTCATTTCACACATGTGCAGATCCGTGTCTGGCACTCCCCTGCACTCCAGAAATACGGAACTGTTATGGAAAGGCTGAGGGTGTCTAGCCCCAGTGCCTAAGCAGGTGAAATCTGGGAGGGTGGACCAGCCCTTGGGCCCAAAGCTGGTCTTTGCGTCGGGGGCACCGCGTATTTACCAGACCTTGTTTCAGTTTTAGGGACATTGACCAACTCTTCCCCGAAGACTCTGCACTCGGTGGTCATCGTGTTCCTGGCCCTTGGTTTGCTCAGTTCGCTGCTGAGCGCGGGGTTCACCTTCTACAACAGCGTCAGCAACCCCTACCAGACATTCCTGGGGCCGACGGGCGTGTACACCTGGAGCGGGCTCAGCGGTCAGTATTGGCCAGCCCCGGCCTCTGTCCCCCTGGTTCCCTCTCACACGAGGACGCACACGCTCACAGTTGGGCCCTGGGCGTTAAGAATGTGCTGAGTCGAGTGTGGGGGGCTGAGGCTTATTTTCGCAAGCCTTCAGGTTTATTCAGCATCTTCAGATGTGTTTCGGGTGCCCTGGGGAGGGTGGACTGTGGGTAAGAAGGGCGTTAGGTGTTAAAAATGTATGATATACCCAGTCTTTGCCTTAGAGTATCTAGGATAAGGCAATAAACAGAAACACGCACATCAGTAAAGCGTTCCCTGGGCTCCTGCTGCATGCTTGACTGCAAAGTAAGCTCCATGTGAGGTGGAGAGGCACCCATGTGCACACACACACATGTGCACACACGTGCACACACACATGCGCACACACACGCGTGCACACACAGATGTGCACATTTATTTAGTCCCCTTCTTGCCCCCATGGAACAGCAGTCGAGTTGGCCTAACATTTAAACACGAAGGTGGTGCAAAGAAGTCATCGTGGAGCATCTGGGCCGATGCCCTCGTTGTGGGCGACCTGTGAATCCCGAGTGTCGGCTGGGTGGTGCCGTGAGGTTGTGTTGTCTGTTTTGAGGGAAAGGTGTTGGGGTGGGGAATGGGAAGTGGGTGTCAGTTGGGGTCACAGTGTTTTGAACTCTCTGAGGGTCTCACGGTCTCTGGGGCCGCTGCGTTTGCCCAGGGGCTTGGCCCAGCGGGGGCCTCGCTGCCCCACCCCCGGTGGGCTTGCTCCCGCTCCGTGCCCCTCCCCGCCGGGAGAGCCTGACCTGAGAGTGGATCACAAACGGCCCATGCTATTAATGGGGTGCCGGCCTGGATAAGGCCCAAGCTGAAATCAGGACTGCCAGGGAAAATATCAATCACCTCAGATATGCAGATGACTCCACCCTTTCGGCAGAAAGCGAAGAGGAAAAAAAGAGCCTCTTGATGAAAGTGAAAGAGGAGAGTGAAAAAACTGGCCTAAACCTCAACATTCACAAAGCTAAGATCATGGCATCCGGTCCCATCACTTCATGGCAAATAGATGGGGAAACAGTAGAAACAGTGAGAGACTTTATTTTCTGGGGCTCCAAAATCCCTGCAGATGGTGACTGCAGCCATGAAATTAAGACGCTTGTTCTTTGGAAGAAAAGTTATGTCCAACTAGACAGCATATTAAAAAGCAGAACATTACTTTGCCAACAAAAGTCTGTCTAGTCAAAGCTATGGTTTTTCCAGTAGTCATGTATGGATGTGAGATTTGGACCATAAAGAAAGCTGAGTGCCGAAGAATTGATGCTTTTGAACTGTGGTGTTGGAGAAGACTCTTGAGAGTCTCTTGGACTGCAAGGAGATCCAACAAGTTAATCCTAAAGGAAATCAGTCCTGAATATTCATTGGAAGGACTGATGTTGAAGCTGAAACTCCAATACTATGGCCACCTGATATGAAGAACTGACTCATTGGAAAAGACCCTGATGTTGGGAAAGATTGAAGGCAGGAGGAGAAGGGGATGACAGAGGATGAGATGCTTGCATGGCATCACCGACTCAATGGACATGAGTTTAAGTAAGCTCCAGGAGTTGGTGATGGACAGGGAGGTCTGGCATGCAGCAGTCTATGGGGTCTCAAAGAGCTGGACACGACTGAGTGAACTGAACTGAACTAATGAGATGGCCCTGCAGTGGTCGTGTGTGTGTTGCAGGTGGTATATTTAAACACAGACCAGGAACTTTCAGGGAGAAGATAGGTGCTGTGGATATTGGGGTGTCAAGAAGCTTCGGACGGCAGGCTCTGGGCAGCTTCCTGTCCTGTGTGGCCATCGTCACACTGGCCAGTGTAGGTGGCTGGAGGCGCCGCTGTGCTGTGGATCCCAGCAGTGCTGTGCTGAGACCTTGAACACCTGGCTCTCTGGGGAGGGAAGCCCTGAGCACAGCCCTGGCTGGTGTGAGTGCACACACGCTTCCACTGTGGCCTCTTTCAAGCTCATGTTTAAGAAGCCAGCCCCATTCTGGCATGGATACAAGGGAGAGCCTCTCAACACTCTGACCAAACAAGCTGGCATTCCTAAACATCATGCAGGACAACAGGTGGAAATCGGGGCTGCCCCGGGCAAGGCTGCACACCCACCCCTCAGCTCTGAGCATCTGGGATCAGGCTGGTGTAGCCGCAGCCACACATGACCAGCCCTTTCCCTTCCTTCTGTGCATTGTGATCAAAACAAGCAGATGCCCAAACTTGAAGGGCATCAGCTGCCAGCCAGGAATGAGCGTTTGGGCTTCCCATCTCACGGTGGACCTGGAGGGGTTGGTTCCAAACTCTGAAACCCTCATCCGGACACCAGGGTCCTGTGCCCCAAGCTGCTTCTGTGACTGTAGTTCACGTCTGTCAACCAAACCAAAGGCAAGACTCATTGGCATTCATTGCCAGGGTGAAAAATAGATTCTTTTAATTTTTGCTCATGTGCTGAAGAAGCTAAGGCAGTGGTGGCTTCAGGTACAGCTGGATCCAGGGTCTCAGCCTGGGCCATCAGATCTCTGCTTCCTCCAGTGTTCCCTCCATCAGAAAGTAGCTAGGCTGGTCCTCCTAAAGGCAGGACATCTGCCAGTTCTTTCTGGCCCATCACAGATGCAGCAACCACAGGAGAAAAAATGACTTTTCTCCCCCCAAAAAACCTGACTCTTGCTGGAGTTGGCCTCCTCCATTTCCAGAGCTGTCTCCATAGTTGGCAGGGTTGAATTCACTGACTGACCCACTTTGGCTGAGGACACTGACCACTTGGAGTTGGGGCTGAGGGGGAGGATCTGAGAGCAATGTAGATCACTAGGACCGGAGGGATGGGTTGGGTGTAGGGCCAGCCAGACAAAATCCACCCTTGTTGCTCTGTCTATACCCGCAGGGTCCAGAACCCATCCCCTCGTCTCTGCAGGAGGAAGCCCCTGGCTTCAGTGTCTTCCTCCACAGTTGAGTATGAGCTGGCTTTGCCCAGGGCAGAGGCATGATGCATGTTTGTGGAGTAAGACATGGGAAGCAAGGCCAGCAGCCTCCCTACCCCCAGTCCACACCTGGTTTTAACAACAAAAAATTGTCTGATGGGCAGCAAGCTCCCGCCACATTCCTCCCCAGGCTTGGGGCAAGTTCTGACACACAGAGCGGCTGTGAGGTGGGCAGAAGCACAATCAGAGACTTTGATGTGTGAGGCAGAGGTGAGCAGCCTCCAACTCTCAAGGGCGACTTGGGCCCCGTTTGGTTGAAGAACTTGCTGAAAACTCGGGTCCCCCAGAGGCTCAGCCTGCAGTGGGCTTTGAGCACAAATACACCATCCAGGTCCCTGCCTTGGGTCACTCTGGCACCGGGGGCAGGGTCAGGCTGCCCTGAGGTGCCCTGGAGGCCAAGGGAAGGGCCGCACATGCCTCTCCAGGCTGGGCTTGGACACAGGCTCCTTGGCTACCGGAAGAAGGGGAGCAGTTTGCTAGCTTGTCTCTGAAGCAACAGGAGATGCTGCTTTGAGGACAAAAGCATGAAGCACAGCCTCCCTCCTGGGCCCCTGTGCCCTCTGAGCCCACTGGCATGGCGACCCTGACCACAGGGGACAGAACTGTAGTCTGAGAGGTGCTGGAGATGACAGCGGAGCCAGGGAGAGCACTGCAGATGGTCTGCTCCGACACACTCAGTCCTCACCCCTGGAACCAAGAGCAGAGAGGTATTTGCATGCTGAACTGTTTCCTGCGCTTCTTCCTCACACCTTCGTCTCATGTCTGTCGGCTGATCTGCAGGCTGGAGCCCTCAGTCTGGAGGAAGTTCATCGCAGTACTGTTGAACTTTATGCACAACTTTGTTTAGGTCTTGTTCAGTTGTTCAAGCTCTAAAACAAATCGTTGCATATCTCCGTTGAAATTCAATGCCAGTGGGCATGGAATATGATTTCACTTGAATAAGGAACTCTACTCGAAAACCACCTAACGTTTCAGTGTCAGAGCCAGGAATTTTAAGGGCTTCCCTGGTGGCTCAGATGGTACGTCTGCCTGCAATGAAGGAGACCTGTGTTCGATCCCTGGGTCGGGAAGATCCCCTCGAGAAAGCATTGGCAACCCACTCCAGTACTCTTGCATGGAAAATTCCATGGGCAGAGGAGCCTGGTAGGCCGGGTAGGCTACAGTCCATGGGGTTGCAAAGAGTTGGACACGACTGAGCGACTTTACTTTCACCATTATCTGTAATCGAGGACAGGCCAGGGGTGTGGAAGGCCAGGGGGTGGAAGGCCAGCGCCCTGAGCCCTTGGGGGCTCCTCCGTATGCCACAGGGCTCCCTCCAAGCCCCGTAAACCTTCTGTCCCAGGAACCACAGAAGCAGGCAGTGAGCAGTGTCCTCTTCCGCTGGGGGCTCAGCTCAGTGTCCGTGTCCCTTGGCGGGTGCCCCTCGCGTTTTAAGTCAAAGTCGTGAGCATCCGCTTCAGAGAACAGCGTGTAGCCCATTTCTGGGTTTTGCTCCTTTCTGACTAAAGCTTTTGGAAGAAACTTCCCAAGAGCAGAATGAGGGATAATTACGGGGTGTGAGACACACAGCGCAGAGAGGAGGGGCTTCGTGCACTCCCACTCCTGTTATTATTAAGAAATAAAAGCATTAGGTTGAAGATGAAAGACTGTCATCACGGGGAGTGAAAACGCCTCATCCAGAAGCCCTCTAATTAGGGCCTCTGGAGGGCCGTTCCCGGGTGTGGGTTATGGCCAGGGCACGCTGGGTGCCGAAGTCCTAGCTTTGGGTAAACGTCAGCAGAGGAAGAGGCAGAGTGTGTGTCGGTCTGGACCTCCGTCCTGGGGACTCCTGGACGGCCGCCCGGCACGGTCAGCCTGACTCCGCTGGACGGCTCATCACAAATCCAGCACAGCCGCCTTCTGACCCTCCTTCCTCTGCCTTTTTGAACAATCTATTGAGATGTGACTCACGTACTGTGCAGTCTACCCATTTAAGGGCGCCATTCAGTGATTTCTAGTGTATTCGCAGAACTGTTCAACCATCACCATGGCTGATTTTAGGATATTCTCCTGACCGCAAAAGGAAACCCCTCCCCCAGCACCCCCGACAGCCCCACGCAGCCTTGAAGCTCCTTGGGGTTTGTAGCTCCCCACCTTTGGGAGATGAAGATCGAGGTTCAGAGCAGCTGAGTGTATCTCCCAAGACCTGCGGCTGGAGGCCTTGACCCTGCTCTCTCTGACTCAGAACCGTGGTCGAAGCCAAAGGGGCTTTCCAAAGCCAAGACTGAGGAAGGATCTCTATGCAGGACATTGTGAATAATAAAGGATGAGTTTACTAAAGAGGGTTTCCCTCAGAGCTCAGTTGGTAAAGAATCCGCCTGCAATGTGGGAGACCCTGGTTCGATTCCTGGGGTGGGAAGATCTGCTGGAGAAGGGATAGGCTCCCCACTCCAGTATTCTTGGGCTTCCCTGGTGGCCCAGCTGGTGAAGAATCCACCTGCAACGCGGGAGACCCCGGTTCGATTCCTGGGTTGGGAAGATCCCCTGGAGAAGGGAAAGGCTACCCACTCCAGGATTCTGGCCTGGAGAATTCCATGGACTGTATAGTCCATGGGGTTGCAAAGAGTCAGACACGACTGAATGACTTTCACTCACTTACTAAAGAGAGCCTCCCTGGTTAAATGCTGTCCCCCGTTATGGGTGGAATGAAACCTCAGCTGCCAGGCTGGTGTTCAGAGCTCCCCAGGTGGGCTCGGCCTCCGTATCCTGTGCTCAGGACCCTCTGGACCCCTCCCCATCAGCTGGACTTGTGTCTCCCAGACCTGGATGCTCTGAGCTCACCGTGCATCGCGATGGATAGATGTCTGGGCTGTGAGTTTTTCTCGTCTTGCCTCGGCCTCCCCGCTGCACTGGTCCTCTCTAGACAGTTGTCCTGCCGACCCCCATGATCAATTGCTTGTCCTGTCGCTCACGCAGCGCACAGGCTCAGCTCATCGCTCTGGGGAGCGGGCAGGGTTCAACTCGTTCTGAAAGGGCTTGAGCTGAATGTTTGCTCCTGGTCACAGCTGCCCTGTGTTACTGTTAGCTTTGGGGGTCTAGAGTCTAGCGTGCGTCTTTAATTTCTTTTACCTTCTCTCTAATGTGGAGAAGAGAGTAATTCCCAGTGTAGATGTTCAGTGAATGCCCACAGTATACATATTTGATAAAGGGGAAAAAAGTGACCTTAAAGATGTACATTAATGCCTATATATGGAATCCAGGAAAACAATACAGATGAAACTATTTCCAAGGCAGAAATGGAGACGCAGACATAGGCAACAGGCTGGGGGCGGGAGGTCCAGGAGGGAGGGGACATATGTACGCATGGGGCCAATTCACTTCATTGTACAGCAGAAACGTAAAGCAACTACCCTTCAATAAAAAAAATCTTAAAAATAAAACTATTCATTGAAATATACCACCATGTTATTTACAAACTCTTTCTTCCCTTCAGCATCCTTCACATTTGTAACCATGGTGCTCTTTGTGGGGAACACGCAGTCCAATCATCTCTCAGAAGAGCTGGCCCAGAAGCTGTACCCGCTGTATCCAGCCGCCACTCAGCAAGGGACGGCCCACGCTTACGGATACTCGTTCTGGCTCACCCTGCTGGTCATCCTCCTAAATGTGGTCACTGCAGCCATCATCATCTTCTACCAGAAGGCCAGATACCAGCGGAAGCAGGAGCAGAGAAAGCCCATGGAGTCTGCGCCGAGGGATGGAATTCTATTCTGAAGTCTGTGTCTTCATTTGGTGGCTAGGTCTCCTGTCGAACACCAGCTCTCAGAGCAGTAACTGGCTGGCATGGCTGAGTCATCAGCAGGTAAAAGTGTGGCCCTGTCTGACGGTCACTGGGGGACAGTTTTCACATCTCACGACACTACGTTCTTCATAAATCATGCACCTTTGACAAAGGATGCTTCCCGTGAGGGTGGGGAAGGTGAAGAAGAAAGCTCTGCGGTCCGCGTCGTGTTCAAAGCAGGGCCATGATGGTGAGCCTGTCGACCTTTCGACCTGGCCTCACTCTCTTAAGTAATAAAGGCTGTGTTACACACCTCGCCTTTGAGTTGCTTAAAGCACTTTGCTACCTGTGACCTCATTCCCCACAGGAGGGACCACACATTTTGCTTCCACCCTGTGAATGGAGACTTGCAGACACAGAGGGATCCAGAAATTGTTTTTCCTAGACTGGGTGTTAGAAGGGAAAGGAGAGACGTAGGGGTGTGTGACCTGGACTTCTGGACCCTCTGCCTCTGATCTAACTTAAACCCAGTGCTGGGTCGAGAGGCTGACATTCAGTTTTGAGTTTCCAAGGTGGACTTTTGGCAGGGAAAAGACGAGAAGAAGATCAAGGAAAGATGGAAATTATAGCCCCATAGCCTCATGCTAAGAAGGTTAAATATATTTTTGTTTAAAAGACTGTGGTTAGTTCAGTCAAAATAGAAATTTCATATCGTGGCGAGCTCTGAAAACCCCGTCAGCCGACGCTCTGCTCGGTTGCTGCAGTGTCCCCGGCACAGGTGAGAGAGCATCACCCATCGCAGACTCCTGGCAGCCGGAGGCTCAGTAAGCAGTGGGGTCCGGCTCTGGGACTTGCAGGTGTATCCTGAGTTAGGGCCAGGGCGGGGGCAGAGTGCAGCGATGGATTGCCTTCCAAACACAGGTGGGTAGAACTAGTTCATGGCTCATGAGAGGCCAGTGGGTGACCTGGAATATTTTTTTAAAAACACCAGATGGATTTGGCCTACTTTACCTGTAGGATATTCTCTCAGAAAATCACTTTGAGAATCTTTTAGGCTTGAATATCCTACACTTTAGCCGGGTCAATGTTGTCAGGATTCTGAAATAATCACCTTTCACGTTGTGATAGGACCAGAGCCTAAGGGAACAGAATTCCAGTAGTGTAATTTACAAAGCAGCAGTTCTTTGGACAGAAGGATACATCCTTTAGGAAACTAGCAGAGATGAACAATCTGCCCTGGAAATAACATTGTTTTCCTTCGAGAAGCACTGCGTACCTGCAGACCTGCAGTGTGGTTAACACCTTGCTAAGCCAGGTACCCGCCCCTAGGGAGATCACTGTTGAACAGTCAAGACAGATATTCAAAAAGCAGTCAAAATTCCCTGTGAAATGTGTACTTAGTCACAAAATTGTGTTCACTCTTTGAAAAGTCAGTTCTCCATAACCTCCCACCCCCAAGTTCTATAAAGTCAAAATTATAATTCTAATAAATTATTCTAATAATTCTAATAAATTAACCTATTGTGAAACTGAATGTATTAAAAATATTAACCTCAGTGAAAATTTTCTAAATTCTTTGAAGCTAAAAGCATCTATGTTCTTTGGCGGCTTGAACTTTATACAGATTTTCACAATGGGGACAGGTAACAAGGAAGCTAAGGGTAATAATTGCTTCTCATTTCATGTATAACATTCGTGCAAAGGACACGGCAAGAGGTGAAGCCTGCATTTACTCATCTCAGCGTTTGAACAGAGTTTGGTGTCTAGAGGACAAACTACCTCACTCCTTAGATCATACACGGATTTGAGGAAGTATTTAAGACATAGGAAAATCAGGTAAGTGGAACTACAGTTCACGGTTAGGGCGATGAAGAGATAAGCTCCTTTATTACATCTGAAGGTAGAAGGTAAAGAAGCCGAGTGTGTATTCAGTGAAAACTTGGGCTTGCCCTGTGGCTCAGCTGGTAAAGAATCCGCCTGCAATGCAGGAGACCTGGGTTCCATCCTTGGGTTGGGAAGATCCCCTGGAGAAGGGAAAGGCTTCCCACTCCAGTATTTTGGCCTGGAGGATTCCATGGGCTATACAGTCCATGGGGTTGCAGAGAGTCAAACACGACTGAGCGACTTTCACTTCACTTACTTCTTCAGGAACAACCAGGCCAGCTGCCTCTTCACAGACTCAGCCACTCTTGAAAGACCCAGTCCTGGCCTCTTGCCTGGTCTCCTGTCCGTGGAGCAGTGAGGGACTTTATTTTCAGGGAAAACGGAGCCACTGAATAATGCTTTGCTGCTCTTCTGTTGCTCAGCTGCTCACTCGTGTCTGACTCTTTTGCGACCCCATGGGCTGCACCCCACCAGGCTCCTTTGCTTACGGAATTCCCCACTCCATAAGGAGTGGGTTGCCATTTCCTTCTCCATCTTCCCGACCTAGGGATCAAACCTTCGTCTCCTGCACTGCAGGTGGACTCTTTACCCCTGAGCCACCTGGAAAGCCTTGCTGTTCTAAACCTGCTTAACAAACGTGCATTCTCTTACTTTCGTGTTAACAGAACCAGCTGAAACATTATTTGGCAGGGGTCCAAACGGTTCTATGAAACTTGAATGTTTCAGGGATTGTCGTAGGACCTCCAATCAACACACGTGTCCTGTTATGATGAGCTAGGTTACTATATAGAATACTGTGCTCTTCCACTTTATAAGAACATAGAGGCTATGATAACAATACTAGAGAAAGTTGCTAATGAATGTCAAAGAGATGGGATTTCTCTAATGAGCTGATGCCTACAAAGCATGCTGGGAGAAAGGAGTAACCTTCAGGTAATCCAGGTTAGCTTGACTATCAGCATTACTTCATTTGATCATCTCACCAAAGCCTGTGGATTGGAGTTGTCTCCTTGGATCTGACACTTCTCTGGGTCTAAATTACCATCCTGCAGCCAGCCCCAGGTGCTGTATTGGTGCCCCTGTGTGTGGTTCGTAGTCACAGAGGTAGACACGGGCAGCCTCCTGCTTTCTGGTTGGCCTCTTGGAAGCCCTGGAAACTGGCTATTCTGCAAAGTGTAGGCATACACCTACGAATTTCCAGAACAGGCTCTCCTTCCTGCCCTCATCCACCCTGAGACCATCTTCTTTGTCCCAGAAAGCAGCCACTGAGTGCAGATCTGAAGCCACGTTCTGAGTGATCTAATCTGATGGCTTTCTATAGCCTGGACCAACATGTAGGCCAGCGTGCGTGGGAGAGGATGTCTAGAGTCAGTGGAATCGGAAAGTCCAGCTTGGAGAGGAGCCAGGCTCCTTGGTCCCAAGCTCTCCCAACCACAGCACCCAGGTCCCCCGCCCCAGAGGGCACAGCATGCACAGGCCCCCAGCCCCCTAGCAGCCGGGGCTGTGGTCTGCGGTCTGGTCCTCAGCCTCCGTCCTCACCCCTAACCCTCCTCCGCCAGGACGCGGGGACACAATTGGAGACTCCATTTGCAGACTGCTCTGACATCTCATCCTTCCTCTTCTCCCTTGCCTTTTGCGTCTCTTCTTTTCACAGCAATTTGTAAGGCCTCCTCAGACAGCCATTTTGCCTTTCCCTGTTTCTTTTTCTTGAGGATGGTCTTGATCCTGGCCTCTTGTACAGTGTCACGAACCTCCGTCCATAGTTCATCAGGCACTCTGTCATCAGATCTAGTCCCTTAAACCTATTTCTCACTTTCACTGTATAATCATAAGGGATTTGATTTAGGTCATGCCTGAATGGTCTAGTGGTTTTCCCTACTTTCTTCAATTTAAGTCTGAATTTGGCAATAAGGAGTTCATGATCTGAGCCACAGTCAGCTCCCGTTCTTGTTTTTGCTGACTGTAGAGAGCTTCTCCATCTTTGGCTCCAAAGAATATAATCAATCTGATTCTGGTATTGACCATCTTGTGATATCCATGTGTAGAATCTTCTCTTGTGTTGTTGGAAGATGGTGTTTGCTAGGACCAGCCTGGCAAAACTATTAGCGAGGCTTGGTGTGCTGCAGTCCATGGGGTCACAAAGGGCCAGACACGGCTGAGTGACTGAACTGAACTAATATCTCATAGCTAGCCACAAGAAGCCAGCAAAGCCATCCACTTCTCTGAGCTTCTGTTTTCTCAGGATGAAAAAAACAAGAAGTAATTAATAATAGAAATGACAACCAGTGTGGGATTGAGCAGAGGAAGTCTGTAGTCAGGGTGCCTGGACTGGAGAAGTTAATCTCAGCAGGCCTCATTCTAATTATCTGTGAAATGGGATCACAGTAGTAGCAGCTTTGCTCTCAGAGATGTGAGAATGAACTTCGATGAGGGATGTAAAGAGGTTTTGATAACTGACAGCCGGGCCCCTCCCCACGGAACCAAGAGCAGGCAGAGAGTTGTGTCAATTGCAAAAGCTAGAGCCTGTTGCCCCTTTAGCAACCACGTTAATAATTCTTTTGTTCTGTCAATGAGCAACAAACAACTTAAACCCAGGGAGGTTAATAAATTTGCCCAGGCATCCGAAGCTGGCAAGTGGCAAAGAGACAAGAAGCACAGGTCTCCAGGGCCTTGGTCTTTTTTTTTTCTTAACCAGTATTTGATTCTGTTCCATAAACATGTGTCTGCGTCTGAGTGAGGGTGGAGGCTGAGGGTGGAGGCTGGGGGTGGAGGCTGGGGGTGGAGTGCAGGGACTAAGGAAGTGTCCCTGCCCCTGAGCCCTGCCCAGCAGGACACATGGCCTTCCTGGCATTGCCCGGGGGGCTCAGCCCCTCATTTCCACATCTGTGTGCCTCACAGGGGACCTGAATCTGGTTCATTCAGAACAAAAAGGAGCAGCTTGCTCAGGTGAAACAGATCCAACTTGCTTCAAGTACATCCTCTGCCTGACCAGAGAGGGTGGAGTCTCCCCAACACAACCCTCACAGTCACACCCAGACCAGGCAGCAGCTGGTGACCTCAGGACTTTGTGCTTTCTTAAAATAGGAAGTGAGGTCTGGTTAGTCATGCTGACCTGGGTCATTGGATTATTAAAGCTGAACCCGAGGAGGAACCGAGGCCTGGGAAGTGTGTGGAGCAGTCAATGCCCTGAACGCGATTTTGCACGGAAGGAATGTCAGCCCAGCCCAGGCTGCTCCCTGCCCTTCCTGCACTGTGGGCTCACGCCACCCACAGACTAATCATCCTCAGAGCATCACTGAGAATTCCAGACCACATCCTAGTTACCAAAAAAGATAAATGAATTTGGCCTTGTGACAGGCTTCAGGCTATGAAAGTTTCATTTTCAAAGTGCTTAAATGTTTAGCAGAGACATTACTTTGCCAACAAAAGTCTGTATAGTCAAAGCTATGGTTTTTCCAGTAGTCACATACAGATGTGAGAGTTGGACCATAAAGAAGGCTAAGTAAGTGTCAGTCGCTCAGTCATTTCCGACTCTCTGCGATCCTATGGACTGTAGCCCACCAGGTTCCTCTGTCCATGGGATTCTCCAGGCAAGAATACTGGAGTGGGTTGCCATTCCCTTCTCCAGGGGATCTTTCCACCCAAGGGATTGAACCCAGGTCTCCCACATTGCGGGAAGATTCTTTACTGTCTGAGCTACAGGGAGGAACCAGAAGGTTGAGCACCAAAGAATCAATGCTTTCTAATTATGGTTCTGGAGAAGACCATAATTCTTGAGAATCCTTTGGACAGTAAGGAGATCAAACCAGTCAATCCTAAAGGAAACAACCCTGAATACTCATTGGGAGGACTGATGCTGAAGCTGAAACTCCAATACTTAGGCCTCCTGATGTGAAGAGCTGACTTCATTAGAAAAGACCCTGATGCTGGGGAAGACTGAGGGCAGGAGGAGAGGGGGTGACAGAGGATGAGACGGTTGGATGGCATCACCGACTCAATGGGCATGAGTCTGAGCAAGGATAATGAAGGGCAGAGAAGCCTGGCGTGCTGCAGTCCATGAGGCTGCAAAGAGTCGACGTGTCGAGCAACTGAACAACAGCAACACAAATGCAGCTAGAAATACGCCGTCTTTTCTGACCGCTCACCCAAAGGAGCTGGTTTAAAAGCAGACATCTCTCGCGCCTCCACCGCCCGCTGCTCACCACGAGCGGTAGACAGGATTTTTCACCTTGACTCTTTCCTCTGCCCCTCTGGCTGGCCTGAAGCAGGACACTTCCTCCAAACGGTCAGCCTGGGCACCTCTCTTCTGGAAGGGAGGGTTCTTCTTTTCTAATTCAGCGCACAGATGGCGGGACTTCCAGAAAAGTGTGGCCCCACAGACATCCCTGCCTGTCTGTGTGGGCTTCCCCCAAACACCCTGCAGGAGAGAGTTCAGTGAATCCCGCTGAAACCAGATACCTCAGACTGAGATGCTAACCTATGTGGCTGAGACTTGCACCCAGCCAAAAGCCAGGGTCTTCTGAGATCACAGACCTGGTTTCAGGATCTAATGAAGCTCAGGTTCTTGATGTCTCATTGCAGAAAGAATTCAGTGAGAAAATGTGATAGGTAAGAAGTGGATTTATTCAGAGCAGACAGAGTGTGGGCCATCACAGAGGGCGAGTGAGGCCTCGAAATGTGGCGTGGCTAGCTTTTAAGAGCTGGGTAATTTCATAGGCTAATGAGTAGAAGGATTATTCCAACTACTTTGGAGGGGTGGAGATTTCCAGGAATTGGGCCACGGCCCACTTTTTGGAAACCCAGCAAAATTGGGTACTGGTTTAGAATTAACCCATTTCACAGATGAGACTGAGGCTTACACTAGTGAAACACTGTGTCCACCATCCCAAAGCAAGGGAGAGACTGAGCAGAGAGCGATCCCAGCGCAGACATGCGGCCCGGGGCTGATCACCTCCGGGAGGCTTCTCGTGTGTGTATCAGAGCATTGCACAAATCCCAGGTGTGCAGTCACGCACTGGGCCCTGGCCGCCATCAGGCGTCCTCCTGGTACGTGTGTGACCCTTGGGCTGGATTCCTGACGTGCTTAATCATCGTCCTGCGACTTAAAAAGCTGGCTGTTTTCACCGGTGTTACCTTTATGATCTTTATCTTAAGACAGACAAGCTTCCTGATGGCTCCATCACTGTGCTAAGCCAGGGTTACGTGCTCTGTTGACGGCAGGTGGTGAAGTGCAGAAAGCACACGCTTTCTGTGTTGAGACTCGGGTCTTAGTGAGGACTTGGTGAACAGATAGTGACTGAATGCTTGGTCAATTTAGCGGCTTCCCAGGTGGCGCACTGGTGAAGAACCCACCTGTCAGTGCAGAAGACACAAGAGACACAGATTTTATCCCCGGGTCAGGAAGATCCCCTTAAAAAAGGAAATGGCAATCCACTCCAGTGTTCTTGCCGAGGAGGGTCCCACGGACAGAGAAGCCCGGTGAGCTACAGTCCATAGGGTTGTAAAGAGTCAGACCTGACTGAGCATGCGTGCACATAGTCCATTTAAGACAGGAGACGGGAGCTGGGAACCTAGGTGGATGGACATGGAGTCAGACCTGGTGAGGCTTTCAAGCAGAAACTCTTTAGGAGCATCTTGAAGGGGAACCTGAACTAATTGGGAATGTTCCCCTGAGAAAGACCTGGCCTTCACTCCACCCCGAAATATGGACCTTAGAGATCTAATCTAATCCCTGGTCACATGGAAAGCCAGGGAAGCTCAGATCTAGGAACTCGCGAGATTCATGTCTGTTTCCTCATTTGAAAAGAAATAAAAGGGTAGAAGGAGATTTAAGATCCTTTGTTTTCTTTTTTCTTAATTTCATTAAGCTATTGTTTAAAGAAACATTTGCATAAGAAAATGTGAACAGGTCAAGGTTCCAAGTACAGGACGCATGGTAAGTGTTTCTGAGAGGACGTTTCTATCAGTATTTTTTTGTGAATTCTGCTGCTGTTATATTCCATGAGGACATGATCAGCCTTTTATGTGGGGGTCTTACTTTGCTGTATGGTGTTGTTGAAACGTTCCCTCAGCATTTGCCCAGGGAAAGTCAAATAATGCCATCTGCAGCAACAGGGATGGACCCAGAGATTATCCTACTAAGTAAGACAGGTGGAGACAAATACCACATGACATCACTTACATGTGGAATCTAAAATATGACACAAATTAACCTATCCATGAGACAGAAATGGACTCACAGACAGATAGAGCAGACTTGTGTTTGCCAAGGGGGAGGAGAGTGGGGGAGGGGTGATGGGAGATTGAGATTAGCTGATGCAAATGAGTCTAGACAGGATGCATATACTGCAAGGTGCTACTGTAGAGCACAGGGAAATATGTGCAATATCCTGTGATAAACCCAAATGGAAAAGAATATGAAAACGAATATCTAAATATATAGAGAGATATCTCTGAATCACTAGCAGCAAAAGTGGTACGTAGTGTACAGCAGAAATGAACACAGCATTATAAATCAACTACACTTCAATAAAATACATTTAAAAAAGGAAAAGCACGCCCAAGAACCTCGAAAAAGGGACAATGAGCGAATGGTGATGACAATCATGTATACTTAACAGAATATGAAAAAGTTATTCTTTTGAAAAAAATGAGGGTTCTTTGAAATAGATTCCTAATTGCCAGAGTCCTCCATTTTTTATTGACAAATAAGTGCCCTGGAGCTGGTGGTTACTGTTGAGGCAATTCCAAGCTCATGTGTCTGGGAGCTCTGGCTTTTTACTGAGTGTCCCAACCCATGTGCGTCTCAGGCCCTGCAGGGAATGCAATGCCTATGGAAGGTTTCTTTGGCTATAATACGACCCAAGTCAGTTAACTGGTAAATCGCCACTCCAACACTGCCCAATGAATGTAAACATCTAGCTTGGTACCTTTATGAAAATTTGGCCATCATGGATGCCTTCAGTTAAATAAAATCTTATAGAGAATGTTGATAACCAAATAGATGATGCATCCCTTTTTCAGAGGACAGTAGAGATCAGGGGCATTCAAGATGCTCATGGCTGAAGAGCAAACCATCTAGGCTCAGGAGGACTCCTTTGAAAGTGTCCACATATTGCTTGAGAACCCTAGAGAGCTTTCCTTCATGTGGGCCAATGCTGTCAATAGCATATTAGAAATTAAAACTGCTAAGTGTTCGCTTTTTATTTATTGAAAAATAAATCCATTACATGTTAATCTAAACAACAAGTTTTAAAGAAAAATAGCTATTTCTAAAAACAAAAAGTAATTTAGAGAGAAGAGTGGCGTTCTTTTTTATTTTGTGGATCTCTACAGCATCTGACTTAACAGAAAACGGCTAGATCCTTCTGTCCGCTCTGTCTACCATCTGTCATCAGTTGTCACGGTTGAAGAAAATTTAGCCTCGCATGGAGATACGGACAGAGTGGGGTGTTTTATGGGCCTTTATGTGTCTTTGGCTTAAGGTCAGTTGCAATGTGGAATCTAAAACCATGTGAGTGAATTTTCCCTTCTCTGTTACGTTAACACATTGAGTTCTTTGCTCTGGTCTCTTGTTTACTGTGCCTGGATCATTTAACCATGCATGCTTTTCTAACATCATATATATATTGATGACTTAAAAAATACTGGTTCACTGACTTACACAGATCTTCCAAATGTTGACACGTTCATTATAAATACTGAAAACTCACATTTGTTAATTTTACCATCTATCTCATCAGAAAGGTCTTTAAAGATGGGGAAGCTGGTAAGCTCAGGATGGCAGATACAAGTTTTCCAGGATTCGAATCTTTGCTTGAAAGCTCAGATTGTATCATTGGCAACAAATACTGTCAGTTGTTTTCCGTGAAGTGACAGACTCACTTTATTCATTTTTGAGAAAATGTTGCCAATACTCCACACGGAATAACCACAGTTTGTCAGTCATCCTTCCGAATCGAATGGAGTTGCATGAAAAAGGCAATAAGTTTAGTTTACAGTTCAACTGAGTTCATAAGTGCTTTTCCTGGAGACAATCGCTGTGCTTCGATACGTAGCAAACACACTGTGTGCAGATTTTCCTTTTGATCAAAGGTGTTCCTAACTCGAATTGACCCCCTCGACCCCCCACCATCTGGTGGTTTGATGAGTATGTCTTGATTTGTGCCAAAGTGAAAGTCATTCAGTCATACCCAGCTCTTTTCTACCCTGTGGACCATAGCACCACTCCTCTGTCCATGGAATTTTCCAGGCAGGAATACTGGAGTGGGTAGCCATTAGCTTCTCCAGGAGATCTTCTCGACCCAGGAATGAACCCCAGTCTCCCTCAATGCAGGCAGATTCTTTACCATCTGAGCCACCAGGGAAGCCCCTGATTTGTGAAAAGGTGCAAGCAATTTTACCCACCAGTTCAAGTTATCAACCAGTTCAAAGGGCAGATAACATTTTCCCTTGTTGTTGGTCAATCCCTCAGTCGTGTTGACTCTTTGCAACTGCGTGGACTGCAGCACTCCAGGCTTGCCTGTCCTTCACTATCTCCCAGAGTTTGCTCAAACCCACATCCACTGAGTAGGTGATACCTTTCAACCATTTCATCCTCTGCCATCCCATTCTCCTCCTGCCTTCAATCTTTCCTGGCATCAGGATCTTTTCTAATGAGTCAGTCCTTTGCATCAGGTGGCCAAAGTATTGGGGCTTCAGCTCCAGCATCAGTCCTTCCAATGAATATTCAAAGTTGATTTCCTTTAGGATGGACTGGTTTGATCTTCTTACTGGCCAAGGGACTCTCAAGAATCTTCTCCAACACCACAGTTCAAAAGCATCAGTTCTTCAGCACTCAGCTTTCTTTAGAGTCCAGCTCTCACATCCGTACATGACTACTGGAAAAACCATAGGTTTTACTAGATGGACCTTTGTCGGCAAAGTAATGTCTCTGAACATCTTAACTACTGTGATGAAAATAATTTTGACCAGAACACAGAACTCTATGGGAACAATATTTGAAAAGGAAGGTTAGACAGTTTCCAAGATGTAAGTGGGAATCTATGTCTTTAGAAAGCCTCAGAAATGGATGGCCATGTCTTTCTCTGTTTTTCCAGACACGGACAATTCTGGGGGTTGGAAACATGTAAAATGTAATTATATCCACATCATGGGAGGTAATGAAGCCACTGAAAGTGATGATTGAGAAGAAAATATGTACAGATAATGTGTGAAAGAGGCAGAAGTTCTCCTATTGATCGGGGTCTCTCTCCAGATGGGGAAGCACTGGGTTTTATTTTTTCTTACATTCTCCTATGGTTCCTACAGTCAACATGCATTACTTTCATATTTGGAAATGACGACCAACATTCTTTCATTCTTTTTAAAAAGGTAGAGGACTCCTCAGGTGGTCCAGTGGTTTAGAATCCACCTGCCAAGGCAGGGGACACAGATTTGAGCCCTGGTCCGGGAAAATTCTGCATGCCACAGGGCAGCTAAGTCTGTGCCCCACAACTTCTGAGCCTGCGTTCCAGAACCTGTGAGCCACACCTACCGAAGCCTGAGGGCCTGAAGCCCATGCTCTGAAACAAGGGAAACCATCGCAATGAGAGGCTTGCCTGCAGCAGCTAGAGAAATGTGTGGATAGCAACAAAGATTCAGTGCAGCCAAAAATAAATAAAAAATTTTAATGTTAAAAAAATGAAGTAAATAAGTAAAATAAAAAAGGCAGAGAACAGGAAATGAGGAAAATCAGTTCACTGATCACAGGGTCTATATGTCTAAGTCTCATAACCAGAATCATAGAAAAAAGGTAAAATTTGAGTTGTGCAGTTTGTTGAGTCTGAGTCCCGTGGCAAAGCTGGAAGGACTAAAAGATGAAGGTCACCCCCACCGTGGAGGGGGTTCACCAGGATGAGAGATGGTCCAGCCTCGTCACTGTCGGCTGGAGGCCGGCAGTGGCTGCTCTGGATGTTTTCGATAGTATCTGCATCTGTAAACAGCCTTCTGTGTTTATCTGCTACAATCCCCAGTGGCAAGAGGTATCTCCCAGGATGACCTTGAAAGCTTCCCACATTCTTTTGGTAAAGTTCTGTTGGGGGCTAAATGCTTACATCTCTCCAAGGTCTTATGTTGAATCCCTAAACCCAACAAGATGGTACTTGGAGGTGGGCTTTGAGGCGGAGCAGACTCAATGGATATAAATTTGAGCCAACTCCGGGAGATAGTGGAGGACAGAGGAGCCTGGAGCGCTGCGGTCCACAGGGACACAAAGCAGCAGACACTAGCAAGTGCTGGCGAAGATGGAGGAGAGTAAGTGGAGCGCTCCGCCACTGCTCGCGGGTAAGCAGACAGCACATCACTGCAGAGAACAAAGTCGCTTTTTAAAAACATTACACACGTGATTCAGCAATCCCATTCTGCTTGCTTATCCGAGTGATTTAGATGAGGTCCCGAGGCCAGGCCCTCCTGATGGATCAGAATCCTTCAGGAAAATGATGAGGGCCCGGCTCTGTCTGTCCCTCTGTGAGCATGCGCTGAGGAAAGGCCAGGACGTCAGCAAGCTGCTGTCTGGAAACCAGGACATGAGTCTCCACCAGGAGCTGAGTCTGCAGGGACCTTGACCTTGGACTCCAGCCTCCAGACCTGGGAGAATGACATGTCTGCTGTTTGAGCCGCCAGAATGTGGTACTTCGTTAGCAGCCTAAGCTGACGAACATGGGCTCTTCGAACCCATTCATTAGTGGAGGGCAGGTGAACTTGAGCAGACTGGAGACGCAAAGGTTTTCGGAAAAGCCCCGGAAATTGGGGCTTATTAAACAAATTGCGTGACTATGCAGCGGAATAGTATTCATCCATAGAAAGGACTGAAGTGCTGACATTTGTTGCAACATGAACAGGCCTTGAAAGCATGATGTTCAGTGAAGAAAGCAGACGTGAGAATCTATTTGCTGTAGAATTCCATCCATATGTGATGTTCACGCCACAGAGAGATCAGGAAAACAGAAAGAAGGCCAGTGTCACTTAGAGCTGGGAGTGGCAACAGGAAAATCGAGGAGTGCTCCATCAAGGGTACAAGGTTTCTTTGTGAGACTGAAAATTTTCTAAAATTGTGGTGATAGTTTCACCTCTGTGTGAATATACTAAAAACCATTGAACTGTACATTTTCAGTGGGTGAGTTGTATGGTAGGTTAATTATATCTCCATAAAGTACCTCTTCCAACAACACAAGAGAAGACTCTACACATGGACATCACCAGATGGCCAATATCAAAATCAGATTGATTATATTCTTTGCAGCCAAAGATGGAAAAGCTCTATACAGTCAGCAAAAACAAGACTGGGAACTGACTGTGGCTTAGATCATGAACTCAGATCATGAACTTACTCCAAGTTCAGACTTAAATTGAAGAAAGTAGGGAAAACCACTAGACCATTCAGGTGTGACCTAAATCAAATCCCTTACGACTATACAGTGGAAGTGACAAACAGATGCGAGGGTTTAGATCTGATAGACAGAGTGCCTGAAGAACTATGGACAGAGGTTCATGACATTGTACAGGAAGGAGGCAGGGATCAAGACCAGCCCCAAGAAAAAGAAATGCAAAAAAGGCAAAATGGTTGTCTGAGGAGGTCTTACAAATAGCTGAGCAAAGAAGCGAAAGACAAAGGAGAAAAGGAAAGATGCAGCCATTTGAATGCAGAGTTCCAAAGAAGATCAAAGAGAGATAAGAAAGCCTTCCTCAGTGATCAGGGCAAAGAAATAGAGAAAAACAATAGAATGGGAAAGACTAGATATATCTTCAAGAAAATTAGAGACACCAAGGGAATATTTCATGCAAAGATGGGCTCAATAAAGGACAGAAATGGTCTGGACCTAACAGAAGCAGAAGATATTAAGAAAAGGTTGCAAGAATACATAGAAGAACTGTACAAAAAAGATCTTCATGACCCAGATAACCACGATGGTGTGATCACTCACCTAGAGCCAGACAACCTGGAATGTAAAGTCAAGTGGGCTTAGGAAGCATCACTATGGACAAAGCTAGTGGAGGTGATATAATTCCAGATGAGCTGATTATGTCAAATCCTAAAAACTGATCCTGTGAAAGTGCCACACTCAATATGCCAGCAAATTTGGAAAACTCAGTGGCCACAGGACTGGAAAAGGTCAATTTTCATTCCAATCCCAAAGAAAGACAATGCCAAAGAATGCTCAAACTATAGCACAATTGCACTCATCTCACATGCTAGTAAAGTAATGCTCAAATTATCCAAGCCGGGCTTTAATAGTACATGAACCATGAACTTTCAGATGTTCAAGCTGGATTTATAAAATGTGGAGGAACCAGAGATCAAATTGCCAACATTCACTGGATCATGGAAAATGCAAGAGAGTTCCAGAAAAACATCTACTTCTGCTTTATTGATTATGCCAAAGCCTTTGACCATGGGGATCACAACAAACTGTGGAAAATTCTTAAAAAGATGGGAATACCAGACCACCTGACCTGCCTTCTGAGAAAGCTGTATACAGGTCAAGAAGCAACATTTAGAACTGGACATGGAACAACAGACTGGTTCCAAATAGGGAAAGAATATGTCAAGGCTGTATATTGTCACCCTGCTTATTTAACTTATACACGGAGTCCATCATTCAAAACGCTAGGCTGGATGAAGCACAAGCTGGATCAAGATTGCTGGGAGAAATGTCAATAACCTCAGACATGCAGATGGCACCACCCTTATGGCAGAAAGGGAAGAAGAACTAAAGAGCCTCTTGATGAAAGTGAAAGAAGAGAGTGAAAAAGTTGGCTTAAAACTCAACATTCATAAAACTAAAATCATGGCATCTGGTCCCATCACTTCATGGCAAACAGATGGGGAAACAATGAAAACAGTGAAAGACTTTATTTTGGGGAGCTCTAAAATCACTGCAGATGATGACTGCAGCCATGAAATTAAAAGACACTTGTTCCTTGGAAGAAAAGCTATGACCAGCCTAGACAGCATATTAAAAAGCAGAGACATTACTTTGTCAAAAACGTCCGTCTAGTCAAAGCTATGGTTTTTCCAGTGGTCATGTATGGATGTGAGCATTGGACTATAAAGAAAGCTGAGCGCCAAAGAATTGGTCCTTTTGAACTGTGGTATTGGAGACGACTCTTGAGAGTCCCTTGGACTAAACGGAGACACAATCAGTCCACTCTCAAGGAAATCAGTCCTAAATATTCATTGGAAGGACTGATGCTAAAGCTGAAACTCCAATACTTTGGCCACTTGATGTGAAGAACTGACTCACTGGAAAAGCCCCTGATGCTGGGAAAGATTGAAGGTGGGAGGAGAAGGGGACAACAGAGGATGAGATGGTTGGATGGCATCACCGACTGGATGGACATGAGTTTGAGCAACCTCTGGGAGTTGGTGATGGACAGGGAGGCCTGGCGTGCTGCAGTCCATGGGGTTGCAAAGAGTCAAACATGACTGAGCAACTAAACTGACCTGAACTGAAAGTTATTTTAAGTCTCTTACATTCTCTTCTAATATTTTTACATAAACAAACAATTGCTAAGAATGTGGGTAGAAGCCTTCTTTCTACCCAGTTCCTGGATCTGTTCCCCTTCCTTCTTCACCAAGGGAGCCAGGGTCACGGATTCTGTCTTTCTGTCTGTGGTTTAGGTCATTGTTCCATAGCTTCAAAGCATCTTTTATTTCCACTACAAAAGTTCTGGGATACAGAATCATTATTTGCTCAGTTCCATTTGACAGATGAGTAAACTGAGGTCCAAAAGGTCAAAATTGAGCTGCCTAAGGTCAAACTCCAAGTCAACTCCCACAAGACACAATTGTGCTAACTGTGTCACCAACCTGTTTTTTGTTCCCTATTTTTCCAAGCCTCTTTGGCAAAATCTCACAAGTGATCCCATTAATGTTTCCATGAAAAGAATGTTATGCATAACATTAGCAGTGAATATGTTACACACAGAAATCTCAAACATCTCTGGTATTTTTCAGGAAACATTTTTACAGTCTTAAGGTGATTTTACAAATCCTTCTCTAAAAGTGAAAATTGTTATTCTGAACAGCTCGAGCAGACAAATCCAGTTTTCTTAAGTAGAACTCGATTAATTCACACCTGCCGGACCTGCAAATGTCACAAATCTCCCAACAAGCCTTGAACATTTTACAGCTTTTGTCTGCAAAGGGCGAGAAACAGGAGGAGCTGAGAGCCTTTGCATTTCACATATTTCATCACAGAGGCAATGGACGTGCTATGAGCCGTGAAATATGTGCTCAGAAAGGGATGAATAAAACCCATAAACTCTGCTAGAATCCCACCTCGGGCAGCCCCTGACCACTTCCACCCCGGCGCCCCTCTGTGACTCACCCTAAAACCAGCCACTGTGCCTCGGACAAGCCACCATGCCCGCTGACTTTCATGGGGCCCCCAGGATCTGCAAGGCATCCTGGGTAGACGCAGAGATGGACAAGACTTGGTCCTTGCCTTCAGCATAGTGTTACTCGTTAATTGATGCTGATTTGCTTCTTATTAAACTGTGGACCATAATAGTGAGAAATAACATTTTTTAAAGGGGCCGTTTATATCCAGGAATAGAGACGCACACACATTGGCTGGGGCCTCAGTGCATGGTGTCTGGCAGATGAGCCAGAGGCCCTGGAACCCCAGCTCCACACGGACAATCCAGGTGCCTGTGACCTTATATGACCTCATATGGAAATAAGATCCTTGCAGATGGAATTAGTGAAGAGGAGGTCCTCCTGGATTGGGCCCCTAATCCAGCTTCCCTGGTGGCTCAGTGGGTAGAGAGTCCGCCTGCAGTGCGGCAGAGCCGTGTTCGATCCCTGGCTTGAGAAGATCCCCTGGAGAAGGAAATGGCAACCCACTCCAGTATTCTTGCCTGGAGAATCCCCTGGACAGAGGAGCTTCGCGGGCTACCGTCCATGGAGTCAGAAAGAGTTGGACACGACTGAGCGACTAACACTTTCACTTTCACACTTAATCCAGCAGAGTGTCCTTATAAGACGTGGGGAATTTGGACACAGAGGCACACACGGGGGTGGAGGGGCGGGGACAGAGACGCTGGGATGAGACAGCTACGTAGGAACGAGGCAGAGACGGAAGAGATGCCGTCACAGCCGGGGGATGCCTGGGAAGATTCCACTGGGAGCTGGAAGAGGCAGGAAGATCGCCCGGGTCTCAGAGGGAATGTGGCCCTTCGTCACCTGGATTTTGGATTCCTGGCGTCCAGGACTGTGAAACCAGAGGGCCCCCAGCATGTGGCACCATGCGTGGCAGCCCTGGCAAAGCAGCACTCATCCGTCTGAAATCGAGGTCCCCTCCCCCCGGGACCATGCTCCTCACCTTGCTGAGCACGGCGTCCCGGACTTGGTTTTTTCCCTGCTCCCCGCTGTGCTAGGTGGTCACCCCCACTCCTGAACCCTGGACCCTAACCCGCCTGCCTGCCCTCGATGACCGGGGGGTCCTAGCCTGGCCTCCTCCATCCCAGGACCCCCCAGGAGCCATGGAGCCATGCTTGTGGGTTTCAGGCCCACAGACCTTGCTGTCCCTCCTTGAGAGGCTGTGACAGAGACAGGACACAGCTGAATCGGCTGAGCCTCCTGACTAGGCAAGGGTCTCAGTCGGGGGTCCAGACAAGTTCCCCCAAGGCTGGAGACACCGGTCTGCTATTCCCAGGAAGCTGGGGGCCCAGGCCCTGCAGGACCATCTCGGGTTTCCAGGCCCCTGCAGCCTTCTCTCTCCGGTGCTGCAGCTCCCGGCCTCCCTGCCCCTCCCAGAGGTGTGGCTCTCCCCCGCATCGGGCGCCTGTCTGGTAGGAGGCCCCCAGTCCTGGACCTGGGTCTTTGCGCCCCCCAGTGGTGCATCTGCGGCCGTGCTGAGCGCTCCAGCAGGACAGGGGTCCCGGTGACTCAGGGCCACACCCGAGGGGACACTCCTCACCGGTGCAGCAGCCACCAGTGACCGTGATGGCAGGGACAGGCACGGCCACAGCACTTCAACCAGAGCACCAGGCCCTGGGTTCCAAGGTGCCTCCTGAGAATGACGATCCCCAGACATCAGGAGCCGC
>SJXQ01006071.1:221901-282257 GCA_006408695.1 Aepyceros melampus
CCTGATCGGTGAGGGACAGCTCGCCCCAGGACACGGCTCCTCCTTCATGTTCTCAGAGGCCTGCAGACTGTCCTACGTCCCCGCGGATGTGACCGCCTGGCTTTTGTGCAGCCATGTTCTGCCATCCCATGGCCCTGGGAACCACCTGAGCTCTGGCTCCTGGTGGTGATGCTGTTGATTACAAAGCTGTAAAAGGTTAGCGCCAAACAGACCATCCTGGAAGATGAGGGAAACCGAGTCAGCTAGTGTGGACCGAGCTCCCACTCAGGCTGCCTGATCTGAGTCTCTCTTGGCCTCCACGAAGCCAGAAAGGGGCGCCATCTACACGTAAGAAAGGCCACACAGAGCAGCTCCATCAGCTGTCCATTTGGGATGCGTCGCCACTCCAAGGACTAGACCCCAGGGATTCAGAGAGGAAGGACTCACCCGTCTGGGCCTTGAGGATAGAACGTCATGGTGCACAGATGGGGATGGGGTGAGGCGGGGTGAGGAGGGACCCAGATTGACCTCCAAAGACTTTTCTCAGTGATCTGCACCCCCGCCAGCCACTGATCACAGACCACCCGCTCTGCCAAGCATCGTGTGTGCGTGCTGAGTCTCTTCAGTCGTGCTCGACTCTTTGTGACCCCACAGCCTGTAGCCCACCAGCCTCCTCTCCCCATGGGCTTCTGCAGGGAAGAATACTGGAGTAGGTTGCCATGCCCTTCTGCTGGAGCTCTTCCCCACCCAGGGACTGAACCTGCATCTCTAATGTCTCCTGCATTGGTAGGCAGGTCTCTTTACCCCCAGCGCCACCTGGGAAGCACGCCAAGCTTTGCGCTAGGACTCAAAGATGCAAAAGAGACGGCTCCTTCTCTCCAGGGGCCCAAGGTCAAGTGGACCATCAGCGCTGCTGTGGTCAGACATGGGGACCCCTGCAGAGTGCGCAGGCAGCTGGCACCCGCCTCCTCTCCCTAAGGAGGGCCTCCACCCAGCCCCTGGAAGGTGACTCGGGGCCATGACCCTGAGAGGTCAGCCCCCTGTCCCTGCCAGGATGGGCTTGGCAGAGCTCTGAGCCTGGTGGGCAGAGACGCGGCCCATTCTGCACCCCCAGGGGAGCTTTCTTCAGAGGACCTTGGGTGTTGCTGAAGAATCTAAGTGGTTGTTTAGAGAAAGAATTTAATGACCACCTTTGTGTAAGAGGGGGCTTCCCTCATAGCTCAGTTAGTAAAGAATCTGCCTGCAATCCAAGAGACTCTGGTTCAGTCCCTGGGTAGGGAAGATCCCCTGGAGAAGGGAAAGGCTACCCACTCCAGTATTCTTGGGCTTCCCTGGTGGCTCAGCTGGTAGAGAATCTGCCTACAATGTGGGGAGACCTGGGTTCGATCCCTAGGTTGGGAAGATCCCCTGGAGAAGGGAACAGCTACCCACTCCAGTATCCTGGCCTGGAAAATTCCATGGACTGTCCATGGGTTTGCAGAGTTGGACACGACTGAATGACTTTCACTTTTCAATTCTTTTGTTTAAAGACAAATATCATATAACATCACCTATATGTAGAATTTTTTTAAATGATACAAATGGACTTATTTACAAAGCAGAAACAGACTCACAGATGTAGAAAGTAAACATATGGTTACCAAATGAGAAAGAGGAGGAGGGGTAAATTAGAAGTTCTGGATTAACATATATACATCATTATATATAAAACAGATAACCAATAAGGACCTGCCATATAGCACAAGGAATTATACTCAATATTCTGTAAGAACCTATAATGGAACAGAACCTAAAAAAGAATAGATGTATATAAATGTATAACGGAATCACTGCTGTATTCCTGAAACTAACACAACTTTGTATATCAACTAAATTTCGTAAATTTCTTTTTTTTCTTTAGAAAAGAAAGAATTACTTGGCTGAGGAGCAGAGGGAGCGGGCTTGAGGACAGCGGCTGTGAATCTCCTAAGCGGTGTCATGCAGACCCGTGTCCGTGTCTCTGCTCTCTGGGGCCCGATGTCTGGTTCTTTCTGGCTTGTTCAGGGGACAGAGGACGGTGGAAAGCTGACAACGCAAGCAGCTCCCCTGGAGAGTCATTTGCCCCTGAAGGCCTCGGCCAGCCCAGGGCCTGGGCAGTGGAGTTGCCCCACTGAGCAAATAAAAATACAAGAAAAACAAATTAAATTTGAATTTTGGATAAATAACAAATGGGACGCATTTATACTAAAATTATTTGCTGTTTCTCAAAGATTCAAACTTAACCTGGCATCCTGAATTTACCTAGCACTCCCACCCGGTGCGCTGGGTTGGCAGACTCCTAGGAAGCCCCCATCCCCGGGTCTTATCCCAGGGGCGCCTAAGAGGTGAGTGTCCATCTCAGCCCCAGGCTATCTGCCATCTGTTTCCGTTTCCGTTCAGTCGCTCAGTCGTGTCTGACTCTTTGCGACCCCATGAATCGCAGCACACCAGGCCTCCCTGTCCATCACCAACTCCTGGAGTTCACTCAGACTCACGTCCATCGAGTCGGTGATGCCATCCAGCCATCTCATCCTCTGTCGTCCCCTTTTCCTCCTGCCCCCAATCCCTCCCAGCATCAGGGTCTTTTCCAGTGAGTCAGCTCTTTGCATGAGGTGGCCAAAGTACTGGAGCTTCCATCAGGTGACCTGAAGTGATTCATTCACGTCTCAGCTTCCCCTTTTGGACAAGATAAGCTTACCCAAGCCATCTCCAAATTATCAGTTCACAACTTCATCTCCCTTTGCTTTTAAAGGGTGCCATCCATTACACTGGGCCACCTGAGTGGCTCAGTTGGTAAAGAATTTATCTGCAATGCAGAATATATGAGATGTGGGTTCAATCCCTGAGTCAGGAAGATCCCCTGGAGAAGGGAATGGTAACCACTCCAATATGCACGCCTGGAGAATCCCATGGACAGAGGAGCTGAGCTGGCTATATGGTCCATAGAGTCACAGAGAGTCAGACATGATCAAGCGCCTGAGCATGCATGCACCCATTACATTAAAGCCTATACGAGTTGGTAAAAAAAAAAAAAAAAAAACACCTTCCATGAAGCTGCCTGGTTTATAGATCCAATGCCATTATTTTCCAAATCATATTCTTTAGGACAGCCATAGTTTAGACAAGAATGAAATATATTTTCTCTACCCAAAAGTACATTAAGAATGGCCGAAAGGAAACTGAGACTATTCTACAACTTTCTTTCCAGAGAAAAGCCACCCGTCAACATGAAGTAAGGCATGCAAATTGCCAAGCCCAGTATTCAATGAAGTTGAAAATACATTATAAAATGAAATTTGAGTAATCTCTAGCAAGTCCTTAATTTATGCAACTTACATGGGCTCAGTCAGAAGACATTCTAAGAGAGAAGCAGCATGTGACCAGGTACATCCTGTTCTTCTCAGGTGCCTGCTCCAGAGTGGGCGTGGGCAGCGGCACACCCCGAGGGCCTGCAGGTCTCTGCTGGAGGCGGGGGAGTGGGATTCTAGCCCCTACGGCTGTGGATGCAAAGTCGGCCCATACGGCACCTTGAGATACAAGGTGACTATTTCAACTGCACTCAGAATGGACCAGCCCCAGCCCCTGCACATACCAGTCTCCAGCGGGACCTTGGTAATTTCACCTGAGTTACCTAAGGGAATGGCATGTTAGTTTCCACTGAGGCATTCCCTTAAAGAATGTTCAAAGTAATGTTCTAGGCTAATTTTGATCAAACTCACTCTCTCTTTAAAAAATATTTATTCAGTAATTTGGCTGTGCCAGGTCTTACTCGTGGCATGCAGAATCTTTGGTTGCAGCACTCGCACTCTTAGTTATCACGTGTGGGATCTAGTTCCCTGACCAGGGATCAAGCCTGGGTCCCCTGCAGTAAGACTGAGGAATCTTAGCCACTGGACCACCAGGCAGGTCCTGATGGTCTCTTTAAACTTAGCAATTACTGACCAACCAAGCACCTCAAAACTTCAAAAAACCAGTTTTTACCTCATATTCCTATTATCATTATTATCTCATGTTGTCTCATGTTTCTGCTGTGGGTCAGGAATTTGGCCATTGCTTGCTGGATGATTCTATCTTGGGATGTCTTTTGAGGTTGCAGTCAGGATTTCAGGAGGCTGTGCAAGGATTCACAGGGATTTCAGGAACTGGCAGGGGGCTGAAATCAGCTATCTGCACACTGGACTGGGGCTGGAGGAACCGTGTCTGAGATGATGCCTTCATGTAGCCAATGGCAGGAAGCCTCAGCTCCTGGCCACGTGGAACTCTCTGAAAGACTGCTTGAGCATCCTTACAACATGGCAGCTGCCCTTCCCCATAGCAAAGGAACCAAAACAGAAAACAAAGGATGTTCTAGCCAGGGACCAGGCTAACCTTCTCTGTATTTTTCCCATTCTAGTATATGGACTGCTCGACACCTGAAGCCCTGGTGGCTCAGACGGTGAAGAATTGGCCTGCAATACAGGAAACCTGGGTTCTATCCCTGGATCAGGAAGATCCCCTGCAGAACGAAATGGCAACACACTCTGGTATTCTTGCCTGGAGAATTCCATGGACAGAGGAGCTTCGTGGACTACAGTCCGTGGGGTCACAGAGTCGGATATGACTGAGTGACACACTGAACTACCGGACACCTGAAATGAATACACTGTGAATCAACTATACTCCAACATAAAATTAAAAAGTTCCTGAAGCCTTTTATAACTTAGTCATACCCACCATGGTCTATTCATTGGCATTGAATGGCAAAATGCAGCCCATGCCCACAGGGATAGGAATTGGGCTCCACATGTTGAAGAGAACAGCGCTGGCAAATGTGTGTAAGTGGTTTAGAACTACCACAAGGATGACAGACTCTAGAGCTGCATGCCTAACCCTCAGACATGAGGGGTTTCAGGCTTTAGATGGAGGGAAGGCAAGGGTTGCATCTGGGCTCCTGGGTCCTCAGCTCCCAGGTGGCTGGCTCTGCCTCTGCTTGGTGACTGAGAGGTTGCCTCTCAGAGTCCCTTGCGGGGCATCCTGGAAGCCCTGGGCGGGGGGAGTCTCCCTTGTGGCCAGAGAATCTGGAATGTGAACGAATCTCCCCCAGGGCAGTCCCCTCGGTGCCCGCAGGGCTGAAGGCAGTGGTGAGGAATGACTGATGGGGAAGGACAGGCCACATGGGCTCAGGGGCTCCCTTCTCTTCTAGAATCTGAACAGACCATACTGAGTGGGAGCTCCCCAGAACCCCTGATGAGTCTGGGAAAGGACATTTTGAGACCAGCTAGGGCTTGAGAGAAAGGAAAAGGAAGCGAGAAATGACAACACAGAGGCTGGGCCCCAGGGACCCGTTTCTGCAGAGGCTGTCGTGGACAGGGACAGACGGAGGCAGGCTCAGCTCTCAGGTCTCAGCAATTCTGTCTCCGGGGAACAGGAGGCCGTCTGCCCGATCTACTGTTCAAGACTAGGCTCACTCTGGAAGCCCAAGGCCTCTTGTGGGCCACAGAGCCTGGGCCTCTGGGATGCCCAGGGTTTGTATGTTGTACTGAGCGATTCTGGGATGGTCCCATGAGAGTATGCGACAGCCGTCATAACTGTCCCCCTCAAGCAGTGTCTCAGAACGAGCCCCTCGGTCTGAGGAGCATCACAGCTCCCTGCGCCCCTGCCCCATCTGCTCAGACCCCTTCTCCCCACCGCCCGAGGCTGGTGAGTGGGGTCTCTTGTGGTCCCTGCAGCCCTCAGCTCTCCTCATCTCAGGCTGCATCTTCTCTGGGCTTGTTTCCCTCCAGCTGGTGTTCTCCGGTTCAGTGAATCACCATCTCCCAGGTCTCCTGGGGGCTTTTGTTCATGGGCAGCGCTCCTGAGGACTCCAAACAGTAGCAAAGCCAACAGTTGGTTACTGGTTCTTATTCACAATTGGCGCTAGTGCTTAAGAACACACCTGCCAATACAGGAGACATAAGAGCTGTGGGTTTGATCCCTGGGTTGAGAAGATCCCCTGGAGGAGGGCAGGGAAACCCACTCCAGTATTCTGGCCTGGAGAATCCTATGGATACTTCCTTGAAGCACAAGCCCTAAAGACCTCCCTCTATGCCTGGACCTTGCAACAATCCCATGAGGAGAAAGCAGGAGGTGGGCAGAGCTTCCAGACCCAGTGGGTGGAGGGCCAGCCCTGGGAACTCCGGGCCTCTGATCCAGTGTTGCCTCACAAATCTCTCGGCAATGGTGGAAATGCTCTGTCCAACATGCAGGCATCAGTCACAAATGGCTGCTGAGCCCTTGAAACATGGCCAGTGCAACTGGAGAGCAGAGCTTTCACTCTCTTTAGTTTTAACTTCTTTGAACAGCCACAGTAACTGTGGTGCAGGAGGAGACTCTTGAGAGTCCCTTGGGCTGGAAGGAGATCCTACCAGTCCATCCTAAAGGAAATCAGTCCTGAATATTCATTGGAAGGACTGATGTTGCAGCTGGAACTCCAATATTTTGGTCACCTGATGGGAAGATCTTCCTCATTGGAAAAGACCCTGATGCTGGGAAAGATTGTGGGCAGCAGGATAAGGGGATGACAGGATTGAGATGGTTGGATGGCATCACCGACTTGATGGACATGAGTTTGAGCAAGCTTTGAGCATTGATGATGGACAGGGAGGCCTGGCGTGCTGCAATCCATGGGATCACAGAGTCGGACGCAACTGAGCGACTGAACTGAGCTGAACGGCCACGTGTGGCTGGCGACCACCATGCTGGGCCACACGGGTCTGGTGGTCCTGCCCCTTCATTTCATGCCCATGGAGACTGAGATGCAGTATGAGGAAGTGGGTGGCGTCAGACTCCTCGGAGTCCCAGAGATGGGATTCCCTCCGGCTGTGGGTCCTTGTCACCCACAGCAACTTGCTGACAGAGGTGGGCGTCTGCAGGGCTGAGTGGCTGGTGGGGACAGGGCTCAGGTGGGCAGGGAATCCCTGCTTTGTCCAGACAGATGCTCAGCCCTGCTGGGAGCACAGAATCAAGACCCTCGACCTCTAAAAAGCAGGGGAGGGTCAAGTGCTGGGGCCTCACGCTTGAAGCCCCAGGGGGCCCCCGGAGATCCGGCCTCCTTTGGGGTCTTCTGTGGAGTTCCCTTTTGGGCCTGAGCACTCTGATGACTCTTTCTCCCCAGCTGACTCCCTCAGACACACCGAAATCCTGAATGGATATGCAGCCTACACTCACCCCTCCAAGCAGCACAAAGGCCTATGACAGACGTGCCAAGCAGTGAGTCCTGGGGGGGGTTTGTTTTTTCCACTTAAGCACCCAGACGATGCTCTCTTATTATGCAACCATTTGGGGACCATACAAGCCAGGGGTGTAGGCAACAGAGTGCAGCCTGTTAGCCTCGAGCAGTCAGAAAAACCCGGAGTCACTACTCTTCTTAAATGAAATGGGGGTCAGGGTGAGGAAAAGACTAATTTGAACTAAACTGGTAAATGCTTATATTTTACAAAATTATGCAAAAGTCAAAGACTTCAATTTCCTTTCCATCAAGGCATGTTCTGTGGGAAAAATCAAATCGCCTCAGAGCTCTGCTTTTGTGCTGTTAGGTGCTGGGACTAATTTTAGGGAATTATTTTGTAGAACTCTGAGCAGTTCACCCCAGGAAGCCTATGAAAACTCTCAGGGGCTGCTCCGGGGTGCTGCAAACACAATGAACTTCTATCAGCAATAGTTCGCCCTCATTTCCTGTGGGCTGTTGCCCTGGCAACCCTCCCTTGGTGCCTCACTGCTCCCCCCTAGGCGTTCTAGAATGAAGAGCTTCTCTTCAGAGCTGGAACAGGTCTCAGGTGCCAGATCCTCTGCAGGAAAAGGCTTTACTTTCCTGAGAGTAAAATCCCATTCTTACACTGTCCAAAATTGACAAAGACAAAACTTAATCTTGTGGTCCGAGGACCCTAACAGAAGCCAGCAGTGAGCTCCATGGGATGGGCTGTTCCCTGCTTGTCACCAGCCCCCGCCCCAATCCACTTCCAGACTGGCTGTCCTGCTCTGGGCCCAGGAGACCCACCTCCCCGCTGTGGCAACAGAGGACTGTCTGCCTGCCTCGAGTCCCAGCGCTGCCCTGGAGGTGGGGGCCCCTCGATGACTCTGTTCCTTCGAAGTGGGCCCTGTACACACAAGGGTGTGTTGGCGGGCCCCTCATGTCAAACACGCACACACATCAGTGTACTGCGGGACAAGTGGTCACCTCTGCCACTGAGAAGGGGACTGGAACACCCACCCAAAGTGGGCCTCTCTGCCATGCCGATTATTTTGAGCTAAAGGTAACAAAGAAAACGCAGATGTGGGAAAAAGCTCTTTACTTCCTTAACTGCCTAAAAATAGTTTAAATTTCTCTGCTGTAAAGAGAATGTCCATTTATAAAGATTTCTCCCACCAGGAAGAGAGCGATTCCTGGAGACAAAATCCGTCACCTGAGAAAACGTATCTCTGCTCAAGAGGACCCGTATTCAACGCACATTTCCTCCCCTCCCAAGACTCCCCTCCCAGCCTAGAGGCCTGATCCTGTTTTCTATTTTTTTGTTTTTAAATAGTCTGAGCCATTACCGCGCACATTGTATCCTTGGCTGTGCTGGGTCTTCGCGGCCATGCGGGCTCTTCTCTAGCTGCCACGGGCGGGCTTCCAGTTGCGGGGGCTTCTCTTCTTGCAGAGCATGGGTTCTAGAGGCACCGGCTGCAGCGGCTGCAGCACATGGGCTCAGTAGCTGCGGTTCTCGGACTCTAGAGCTCAGGCTCAATAGTTGTGTCTCACAGGCTTAGTGGCTCCACAGCAGGCCGGATCTTCCCGGACCAGGGATTGAACCGGTTTCTCCTGCATTGGTGGGTGGATTTGTTACCACTGAACCACAGGGAATCCTCTGACTGCTTTTTCCCTGTTCAGTCTAAGATGATATATAAGTCTAAATCTCCTGGCTACCGCCAAGAGCCACATTTTTTCATTCCAATTTCCTTTAAAACTGTGTTCTCTTTCTTGTCTGGATTTGGGGGCTGTACCACCTCCAAGCAAAGTCAGAGGAGAGTCAGATTAATTCCTCATCAAAATCTTCCTCTCAAGGGCAGCTGAGTGGACCCTCGCGTGACGGAGCGTCAGTCCCAGTGGTGCCCGGGAACCACTTCCTGACTTCTCCTCCCGCTCCGATGCTCGGGTCTGGTGGGCCTCACCTGGCAGCCACTGACACGTTTTTCACCAGGAGACATCTCCTCAGCTTAGCCAAACCCACGCCATTCTTTGGCACCATTCTAAGGCCATATATGCTGTTTTCTGCATCTGGCCACAATGGGACATTTGGATAAAACACATATCAAATTTGGCTTTGCAACCACTTTAGACACACAATGGAATGTCAAAGAAATGCTGTTAAAGCACTTAGGTTCGATTTAGATGAGATAAGAGACACATTGGAGGATTAGGGAATAACAGAAGATTCTCAAATAAAGATTCTGGTCTGTCGTGAAAAATCAGGTTAATTTTGAATTTGTGATGCCCACAGTTATTTGTTATAAACTGTTGCTCACTGTTCCTCATATGAATAAAGTCAAGCCACCCTCCAAAGTCAAGTAGATTGTAATTTGGTTATTTTCACTTTTTAAAATGTTAAAAATGATTTAAAATGTTTAAACAATTTTTAGGAAAAAAAAGTAAATAGAAAGAAACTACTTGTGAAGTATAAACTAAAGTGACATTCCACAAAGCATATCAGAAATTTAGAACAAAAATGAAAAATTTTGCATGACTATGAAGGAGAAATTTCTATAAAATATTCCTGAAATTAGCACCTGTAAATAGAACTGTTATGTCAAATAAAAAGAGAATTGAGCATGTGTACTATACCATATTATTATTTCAGTTTTCTTTATAGAATTCCAGCACTGAAAAATTTGAAGGAGGAAAGAAAAACTTACACTGAATACATCTATATGTTGTTTTAAGATACATGAAGGTGCTTAATAAGTAAGAGTAATTTACATGATAATCTTAACATATTGTGAGTGTTTTTCCGTAAGGATAATTTATCATGGGAGATCCCATTATAATGTATTAGTATGATACATAAAATTTGTGGTTTCTTTGTGAATTTAATCATTGCTTAAAATTTTATTGCCTGTTCCAATTGCACTGCCTCAGCAAGGCAAACATCCACCAAACTGAACTTAAGAAAATACATAACTGAGAACTACATGAACTCTAGAAATGTTGTCTAACTTAGCATTATTGTCTATGAATTTAAAAAAGTACAACTTTTCTTTTGTAAAACTTTTCCTTGTGATGCTCTTGAATATTAAACATAATTTGTGATTTTCCTAAAACAGAGCCAAGGAAAATAGAGCTTGTGGGTTAAGTATATAAAAATGTATAGATTATATAGGCATTTTGCTATTCATCTGTATGTGGCTAGCCTATCAGGATCCTCAGAAAGGTGTAATAGTAGTTAAATTTAGTTACATTCGTTGGTATTCTGTTGGCTTTATAGCTTTACATGTACTTCCTGTTTTGTCATCTTGTAGATCCTTTTACCATGGTAGGAGGATAAAACAAGCTTCATCTAGCAATTTGTTAGCTAAATACGTCACATGATGGTGTTTAGATCTGTGGTGCGTGGGCCTCCATCTCTGCTTGCTGGGGCTTTGGGGCTCGCTTTTCCACCCCCAGGCTCTCCGTGACCCAGTTCCATCCTCTTGCAGCCCCTTCAGGCCCAGAAGGTTCTGTCTGCCTCTTGTTACTAGTTGTTGGGACCTCAGCCTCCTGGGGGGCAGTTCTCCAAAGCCAGCCCATACCTCCACAAGGGCCCTTTGCTCCAGCAGTTTTCAGATCATCTTCTTAACCCCAGCCAGCCCCTCTCCAGAACCCTGACTGATGCCCCTGGTGTGTTAGAACGTTTAACAACACACCCTATTGTCATGCACTTTCTTCACAACACAGATCTCCTCTTGACGTTATAGGATGTGCTGGTGGATGCTGGCTGCTTGTCTCTGCTCTAGGCTGGGAGCGCCCCAAGGGCAGGGCTCTGGCTGGTCCTCTGCCAGAGACTCAGAGCTAGAAAGAGTGCCCATCACTTACGTGTACGATAAAGATTTTCTAAGTGACTTTGATGGAAGAAGAGTGCATATAAGGAAGGTCTGTAAGAACATCCAAAATTTAAACAACGTCTAAAATTCTCCAAGAACTGGCCCAGGGTATGATTTCATATATAAGTCAGGGAAATGTGAGTGAAAGTGGGAAATGTCTCAAAAGGGCCTAGACACCCACCAACCATGGAGTGTCTGACCACAGCCATCTCAATGGCAGAATCTGGGTGGTGGGTGTCTAGGTCCTTTTGAGACATTTCCCACTTTCATTCACATTTCCCTGACTTATATATAAAATCATACCTTGGGCTAGTTCTGGCTTCTGGCAGGCATTCAGTCTGCAGTTTCCCAAATGTCCTTTTCTTAGTTAAGAAACGGGAAAAGGGGACTTCCCTGATGGTCAGTGGTGAAGACTCCACCTTCCAACGCAGGGGGTACGAGTTCCATCTCTGGCTAAGACCAATATGCTTCTTGGCCAAAAAATAAAACAAGCAATATTGTAACAAGCTCAATAAAGACTTTAAAAGTGGTTCACACTAAAAACAAACAAACAAACACAAAACTCTTAAAAGAAAGAAACGGGAGGGATTTCTCAAGGGTGATTCCCACCACAGTTACTTTCTTGAATCAAATACTATAAAAGTGGGGTGAAAGTGAAAGTGAAGTAGCTCAGTCGTGTCTGACTCTTTGTGACCCCCTGGACTGTAGTCCACCAGGCTCTTCCCTCCATGGGATTCTCCTGGCAAGAGTACTGGAGTGGGGTGCCATTTCCTTCTCCAAGGGATCTTCCCGACCCAGGGATCAAACCTGGGTCTCCTGCATTCCGGGCAGATGCTTTAACCTCTGAGCCACCAGGGAGGCTCTAAAAGTGGGGTACAGGATGCTAAATCAATGAGGCAAAAATTGGCTGAGCAGAAAATTATAATCTTAAGTTGAAACAAAGAGCATGTGGAAGCATTCCGTATGTCCCTTTAAAAAGGACTTTTATTAAAAGAAGAGTTGCCTGATGTTTGACTTGCCTAGATCTTTTTTTTTTTTCCTTTCTCTCATAATGAGCTGCCAAGTACTGTGATGTGTAATCACACAGCAATTATTAGAACCCATGACCTGATGAACAGTGTTTATGAGTTGCAGGGATTCCTGCAAGGAGTGGATGGAATTGTGCCAGGGTTGGGCTGCCTGATGAGGCCCACCCTGATCCCTGCCACTCACAGGAGAGCGGGTCAACCGCTCCAACTAGTGAAATTGCTACTTGGCAGCGCAGGGTGACAAGCAGGCACAGCAGGACTGTTGGAGCGGCATGGGAAATAAACGGGTGTCATGGCGAGGTGTCAGGAGGTAATTAGTAGCCCCTCTGCTGTCTGTAAACAAACATTTCTGATGCATGCCATGAAGAGCTGGAGCTATTTTGGTGATCAATTTTGCATTCCCAGGAAGCGGAATTTAATTACTTGTCTGATCTCCAGAGCCCTTCGTCAAGCCTGCACTAATGCAGGAAACAGACACCTCACCTGCAGAGGTGGCAGCTTTTTGGGTCTTTGTTGTGTCATTTTTTCACTCGTTCACAACAGATCATCGGTCTCCACCAGTTCTTACTCAAGAATAAATAAGACTTTTAAGTTTTTGTTTCTAAAGTCAATCAAGAAGGCTCAAAGCATTATTGAAAGGCAGCAGGAGATAAACGTAAGTCACACAAACTTTTACTGAACATCTCCTATGAACTGCATTTCTGGCTCTGTGTAGGGGCTGTGAAGACAAAGCAGAGCAAAGATCCAGTGTCCAGGCTCCAGGAGCTTATAGTGAAAGGGGAGAGGTGGCTGCATTAAACATGAAACGTGGAGACACAGTTTAGAATAGAGTCTCATTTCCCATCTCATGTGTCTTAGCCCCAACTAACTCCAATACTTTGGCCACCTGATGCAAAGAACTGATCCATTTGAAAAGACCCTGATGCTGGGAAAGATTGAAGGCAGGAGAAGAAGGGGATGACAGAGGATGAGATGGTTGGATGGCATCACCAACTCAATGGACATGAGTTTGAGTAGGCTCCGGGAGTTGGCAATGGACAGGAAGGCCTGGTGTGCTGCAGTCCATGGAGTCGCAGAGAGTCAGACAGACTGAGTGACTAAACTGAACTGAACTGAAGTTTATTCATTTATTTTTTATTTTTCTGTTTCTTTTTTGGCTGTGCTGGGTCTTTGTTGCTGTGCGGGATTTTCGCTCGTGGTGGGTAGGGGCTACTCTCACGCGTGTGGTGGCTTCTTTTGTTGTGAGAGGACGAGAGGGTTTCAGCAGCAGCAGCTCCTGGGTTCTCGAGCACAAGCTCAGCAGCTGCTGCGTGCACTAGCTTAGTTGCTCTGCAGTACGTGGGACCTTCCTAGATCAGAGATGGAGCCCGTGGTTTAGTCATTAAATAAAGTCAAGTACCTTCAGCTCCTCCTCCGGGGCTGTAGATGATATTCTGAGCCATAACCTTTGAGCTGTTTTGCAGATTCCTGTGTTCTTGCCTGGAGAATCCCAGGGTCAGGGGAGCGTGGTGGGCTGCCGTCTCTGGGGTCACACAGAGTCGGACAGGACTGAAGGGACTTAGCAGCAGCAGCAGCAGCAGATACTGAGACTCCCACCAGGTGGAAGAAGTTAGCTGCCTGATGACCAGACTGTAGTGGAGCTACAACATAAGCTACTTCATCTTGCACAATTCTGGGAACTGGTTTTAAGGAAATAGGAACAATCCAACCCTGGAGCTGAAGATTAATCGTACTTAAGACAATCCAGATGAAGCTGACCAGGACCAATTTCAAGTTGGTTTTTGGAGCTGACTGCTTTCATGCACGTAGACCCCTCCGCCTGAGCACCCCTGAAATTCTCCATGAGAGGCTCTTGCTCCCTGACCAGCTGTTGGGAGTTGGCTTTTGGATATGAGTTTGTCTTCTCCCCAGGTTGCTGGCCTTGGGAATAAAGCAAACTTTCCTTTCCTATTGACACTTGTGTTTTGAGTATTGACTTTCAAGTGTTGAGCAGCTGAACCTGAGTTTGTAAGAAGATGAAGGCAGGCCGGCCCCTGGTGCCCACCCAGAGCTCATTCCTTCTGTGGAAGGCCAGGCTGACAAAGCCTGTCTAACTGACCATTTGGTTTCTTGCTGCTGTGTTTCTTTCATGCTGCTCCCGGATGTGTGCGCCTCTCAAGGGTGAAGCCAGCCCTCCATCTCCTCTAGGGCACAGAGCTCCTGTAAGGTCACCTTAACCATTCTCTACTTACCAATGTCAAACCTGTTTTCAAATAAGATTTTGAAGAAATGCGTTCTGTTACTGCATGTTGGAGGCTTGGCATGTAGTTGGGGCAGGTAGCCCTTCTGTTCTGAAAAATTGTGCCAACATCTTGAAGTTTCTTGTTACAAAATCTCTGAGGGTAGTAGGCAGGGAGAAAGTTGGGGTTGTTTTGCTGTAAATAATATAATCCTTTTGGGGGTGGTGGTGCGTGGCATGTGGAGTCTTAGTTCTGTGACCAGGGACTGAACCTGAGTGTGTTCCAACTTAATAGAGTGGGCAGGTGATAAAAAGGCCACATGCATTACAGAAAAGCTGTGTTCTTAGACACACATCTCACTTCCTTGATGAGTGAGATGTCAGAGTATCCCAGGCATTCGTCAGTCAGGAGCCCGTGGGATCTTAGGTTCAGTTCTTTTCCACCTCCGGCTGCAGAGACAAAGGAACAGGAAGATGCCCACACGTATCTTTTAAAAGGAAAGCCCCTGTGGGCCCTCCACGGACTCCACATGCTTCCGGATCTCTGGAGTCCACGTAGCTGTCCTCTTCGCTTTCTGAATCACACGTCAAGTTTGGGGTTGTCTTATTGCCTCATTTTGACAGACAGAGAAAGCGGGCAAAGAAGAAGGAGGAACGTTCTCACTGTGGCTGATTGAAAGCACAATTTGAATAGCGGCTGGCACATAGTCGTGGCAGCTGCTTGACTAAAAATACATTTACAGGTGAAGTCCTCTTAGTTTTGGGAGATACACACTATTAGCAGATATTTAATTGCCTAGATAAAAGGTGGGAAAAGGGTCATTAACTGAGAGATTTAATGCTCCCTAATTTTCAGACAGGTATTAAACTAGAAAAGTTGAACCCATATGGCTGAAAAAATACTCTCTCTCCTGTAAAACGTCTCAAAGGTTGGAGAGGATGATTTGAAAATGAGGGGGTGTTCACCTTTAAGCCCACGTCCCCCCGGCCTTCGGCAAATCTGCACCCAGTGTCTCTTCTTGTCAGACCTGCACTCCCAGGCTTCCTGTTTCAGATCTCCCAGCCTGCGCGAGGCCCGTCGTTGCCTTCTCTGGCCCACAATCTCCTGGGAGAATCTGTCTCCCACTGTCTTGGGTGCTCTGTTTGTACGGAATGGTGGGATGAAAGGCCACAGCTGACTCCAGAGAAAAGAAGCCAGTAGCTGGTCTGAACTTTTCTGATTCATTCACTCTAGACAACTCAAAGATATCCAGACCGACTTGGTCTGAGAAGAGTTCTTAACTGGAAGGTGATGCGCAGCCTGGTTACTTTTCACTCTTTAACCCAAGATGGTGCAGCAGAGGCCCAGACAGAAGCAGAGAGTAAAAAAAGACAACAAAAAAAACAGTGCTGGGATTCCCTGGTGACTCAGTGGTAAGGAATCCATGTGCTGATTCAAGAGTCAGATGCAGCTTAGTGACTAAGCAAGAGCAAGAATCTGTTAGGATTTTGTCTTGCTTGACTGTTTTCATTTGTTTCTGCATTTTATCACTTCTCTTATCAAACCTGTTATTTGGCTGAAGTTTTTCTACAGACAAAAGGCAGGTGGAGGATCTTGGTGGGAGTCTGTCCTGAGAAGGCCCCACAGGGTCCAGCCCTGTTACTTTCTGTCTCTTTCACTCTTTCTTTCCTTCCATCCATCCTTCCCTTTTGCTCCCTCTCTGCCTCATTCCTTTCCTCCTCTTCTTCAGGCAGTTCATTTCCTCTCTCCCTTCCTTCCCTCTTCCTTCCTAGTCTTGGTGAATCCTGAACATCTTCCAGCAGAGGTCACACTTTCCTTTGAAATGAAGCAAGGCATTTTTTGCTTTGAGAGAATAACTTAGCTGCTTACTCTGGGCTGGAAATTTCTACACTACTTGGAGAGACTCCACAGTGACCCGAGGCCATTGGAGAGGCGGGAGCGTAGTCTCGAAAATAGAAGACCCCCGACCAGCTGCGCATCACACATCATGATCAAGATGACAACACCCACGCCGACCATGTCCGGGTGCCCAACACTGGCTGTTCATGAGAACTTCGTGTTTATCCCCTCTTGATGTGTTGGCTGAGATAGTGATGGAGACCCCTGGACATTAGCCTTTTCTTCAGGGGTGTAAGTATCACTGGGTCTTCCTTATCAAAACTACCTTGTCCACAGATGGGAGGGGTCCCACGAATTCCTTAGGACGACTGCTGCGGGGTCCCAGCAGAGTCCTACGGAAGGGTCTAACCTTAGCAATAGCTGTCCAGATACTTCTGGTTTGGTGGGTTGTGAATTCATCATTCATGAGCTTAGAGAGGGCTTGATGGTGGAAGTGAGAACAGAGGACAGCTTTAGGAGATGTGTCAAAACTAGACTGGCAGAGGGAAAGAGGTAAGACTTGACTCGGGAAAAGTCTGAGCAATTTCCTTGGGAAGTCACATGGGGCATGTTTCTGGGTGGCAAGTCCATTTGACTTCTACACTACGTGCATTGGAGAAGGAAATGGCACCCACTCCTGTGTCCTTGCCTGGAGAATCCTAGGGACGGGGAGCCTGATGGGCTGCCATCTATGGGGTCCCACAGAGTCGGACATGACTGAAGCGACTTTGCAGCAGCAGCAGCAACATTTACTGAGCACTTCCTAAATACCCTCCTCTGAGCTGAGTATCTTCCATTCATTAGCTGGATTGGGTTCTGGAATTAGGAAAACCAAGGTTAAGTAGCCAGCCTGAGACTGTGCAGCTTCTCCGCAGCAGAGTCCACAGTCAGATCCAGCAACCTAATTGAAAAGACTGAGCTTTTAACCTTTATTCTAACCTGTCCTCTTATCCCAGCTCAGCTCACAAGACGCTCACTCAGCATTGCTTGGACTGGGGAACTGGCGTTTCATACATTTAAAATATGACAATCTTTTGTCACGGTCAGCTTCCCAATAGTACCCAACTCCCTTCAACTTTTTACACTCAGTTTACAAACAATTCACAAACAATTCCCACACACATGCACACACCCACCTACCAACTGTAATACTTTAAAATGAGCTGTGTATAGGTTTCCTAGAGTTTGGCCCTTGAGTACTTAACTGATGTAAATTTGATGTCACATATCTACAAAATGACCCTGATGCTGGGAAAGATGGAAGGCAGGAGGAGAAGGGGATAACAGAGGATGAGATGGTTGGATGGCATCAGCGACTCAATGGACATGAGTTTGAGCAAACTCAGGGAGCTGGTGAAGGACAGGGAGAGCTGGTGTGCTGTAGTCCATGGGGTTGCATACAGTGGCAACCCCATGGTGGCTGAATATCAACAAATCTACACACTGGAGGTCCCAGGGCCCCAAAGAGAGACGAGGGCTGGTGATGCCCTGATGCTTCTTCCTCTAGGCTTCCTTGTTCCTTACAAGCTACAGTAGTTCCTTCCAGGATTTATGGCCTCCTTGCACTGCTGGTACATGGATTACAAAGAAGAACTATTCTTCAGTGGCTGATTTTGGGGACAGGAGGAGAGTTTAATGGTGTCACACAAGAGGTACCATGAACTTACGCAACAGAGGCTCTATTTTTCACTTAGACCACATACAGATTTCTAAGGGATTTCACCATCTCTCTCCTATCAGCACCGCCCACAGAACCCTGCCCACGGCAGGAGGTCTGGGACAAGGTTTGCGCTGGAGTGATCACGGAGGAGAGGCCACGTCTGTCCCAGGAAGTGGTGAATAAAGCGTGGTGTTTCAAGGCTGGTCCCAGCAAGGTGTGAATATGTTCGTCGCTCAGTCATGTCCAACTCTTTACACCCCCATGGACTGTAGCCCACCAGGCTTCTCCATTCAGGGCATTCTCCAGGCAACAATACCGGACTGGGTAGCCATTCCCTTCTACAGGGGATCTTCCCAACCCAGGGATTGAACCTGGGTCTCCTGCATGGCAGGCAGATTCTTTACTGTCTGAGCCACCAGGGACCCAAAGGCTAAGACACAAGATGGAACTCACAGAAGAAAACCTGCCAGAGCTGTGCCTGCAGGTCCTGACAAGGGCCATCACCAGTCCCTCGGGGAGAAGAAACTAAGATTCCACCTCACGGCCTGCTACGCGTACCCTTCATATGACCTTGCACAAAGACATGGAGCAAAAACACACATAATTGTCATTGAGAACCGCCTAGACCCCAGCTGTTGGCTACCAATGTTTCTGGCTCATCTTGGAGTCTTTAAATAAGAACCCCTTGAAACAGTTTTATATTTTTACCTAAGGAGTCTCTGTGTAACCATAAAAGTATAGATTCTGGAATACTGAGTGGGCAAACTAGAAAAAAACAAAGCACCCCCCAAAACCCTCTCTCCTACCGTGAGTTTGTCCTAATCGCGGCCACATGGTCTGACTCCAGGTAGGCTCCATGCACACAATCGAGCAGTTATTTCTTTTCTTTTTGAAAAAAATATTGATTTATTTTTGGTTGCGCTGGGTCTCTGTTGCTGCGGGTAGGCTTCCTCTCTCTGTGATGAGCAGGGTCTACTCTCTAGCTGGGACACGAGGGCGCCTCCTTGCGCCGGTCTCTCTTGTTGCAGAGGGCGGGCTCTAGAGCCCGGGCTCAGGAGTTGTGGAGCAGGGGCTAGTTGCCCCTGGGCATGTGGAATCTCCCCAGACCAGGAATGGAACCTGTGTCCCCTGCACGGGCAGACGGATTCTTAGCCACTGGACCACCAAGGAAGTCCTTGAATGGGTATTTCTAACCTAGGTTTTTTATGCCTTGCACACATTTGAAGGTTTCAATTCACTGTCTACCTTAGGGGAAGGAGCACACACAGGGAAAGTTCTTGTACGAGGTGGGCAGGTAGGCATGCTGGAAAGTCAGAACGCTAGCCCATCGAGATCCGAGGTCAGATCAAGATCAGAAGGGGATCACCCTCACCCACAAAGGCCACTCCATGCGAATGAGTAAAAACTACACTCTAATCGCATCTCTGAGGATCCGGAGTTAACATATACCCTACACTACAGACCTATGTACACAGATCCTATATACATGAGTTCTTTCACTTTTCAGTTTCATGCATTGGAGAAGGAAATGGCAACCCACTCCAGTGTTCTTGCCTGGAGAATCCCGGGGACGGAGGATCCTGGTGGGCTGCCGTCTATGGGGTCGCACAGTCGGACACGACTGAAGTGACTTAGCAGCAGCAGCAGCATACTTTATACAGAAACCCAGAGAAAGTCTGAAATGCTGAGCAGAAGAAAAGGCTGGAACATCAAATAGTCTGAATATAGAGACTCTGAAGGAGCTTCCCAGGTGGTGCTAGTGGTAAAGAACCCACATGCCAATACAGGAGACATTAGAGACGTGGGTTTGATCCCTGGGCCAGGAAGATCCCCTGGAGGAGAACGTGGTAACCCATTCCAGTATTCCTGCCTGGAGAATCCCATGGACACGAGCAGGCTACAGTCCACGGATGCTACCGAAGCACCTGAGCACACATGTGGAGACTCTGAAGCATCGCCTTGCGTGGACAGCATCCGGTGAACCGAGTGTCAGATCCGAAGGGCTCAAACGCTTTGGAATTGTTCATTAAAATCTCTGACACAGAGATTTCTTCTAGAACAACCAGGGACCCAGGTCCACTCGGAGAAGCCGGAGCAAGCTAAGTCTTCTCTGTCGTCAACTAGGGGACACCAGGTCACTTTTCAGAGAAGAGTTGCTTGCCCTGGAGTCCTGACCAAATCTGTGAATTTTCAGTGAAATCTCACAGAAGCCTCAAACCAACTCTTCTTTAGTTAGTTCATGGCGACTGTCTTCTGACTTGACGGGTTTGTCATCTCCTCTAATGTTTTCCCTTTTACGGGGATTAACGCCTCCAATATTTTCTGGTTAAGTGATGATTTGTTGATTTCCTGTCCTCCCATACAGTCTCAGGAATGTTGACACGCAGTTAATTTCAGCTCCTGTTAAATCACCATCGCCCTTAAGGCTCAGATCCCACGGTCCCGGGGCCTTGCTAAGACATTTGAGAGCAAGGTCTGGGACAGGGCGGTGAAACTGGAGAAGCCTGGGGTTTAAACTTACATTATCTGTCACACTGCTAGCGGGAGGTCACAGCTGCACCATTCCAAGATTTTTGGTCTCCACAGCGGAATGCTTATCACAAGAAAATGTTAAAGGAATTATGCCGTGGGCTTCCAGAGTCACTACATGGATCTCGGGAGAACCAAGAACTGGACTTTTAATCTCCTTTGTTGGCCTTCTCTCATCTGTGCGAACCTGAGATTGAAGTGCAGGCGGGTGGAACTCACCCCACGAAGAGCAGAAGCCCCAGGAAGCAGAGATCCAGCTGTTCTCTGAAGGGGAGACTCAGTGTTATCTATCGACTCAAATTGACCACAGCAGCAAAAGATTCCTTTTTCAATTACTTATAACAGTCCAATCATACACTAGCTTGCTCTACACCTTTTTATTTCTCCCTTGTACAGACTCTCCCAGATTTTCCAGGCTATTTAGGAAATAATTGCCGTATAGCACCATTCGCTCTGTAAGTTAACAACTCCTGAAGCTTTTACCCAGTAGCAGGTATCATTGAAGTAAAAAGTATAGTTTTCTTCATCATTTGCTCCTGAGATAATAGAGGTTTTTTCCAAAACAGAGCAGCATTCCTTCATTCAACAAGTTCTTATTAATAACCTACTATGTGCCAGAAACTCAGCTTGGTGCAGACAAGCCCTTCCTGCCATCCATCCTATATGATATTATTAGTTAAGCAAACTGACATGATATGTGAGCAAAACACGATGTGGTGGGAAGTGCTGTGGAGACAGCTAAGCAGAGAAGGGGGCTCGGAGAGCCGGGAGCCTCTCTCTGAGAAGGCGACAGGTGAGATTCAATGCCAGATGCTCCATTAACAGGTCAAGGCTTCTCGTGGTGGAGTCTGGGCCACTCAAAGCTTGGACTGGACTGCTGCTGCTGCTAAGTCGCTTCCGTCATGTCCGACTCTGTATGACCCCATAGACAGAAGCCCACCAGGCTCCCCCGTCCCTGAGATTCTCCAGGCAAGAACCTGGAGTGGGTTGCCATTTCCTTCTCCAAGGCATGAAAGTAAAAAGTGAAAGTGAAGTCGCTCAGTCGTGTCCGACTCTCAGCGACCCCATGGACTGCAGCCCAGCAGGCTCCCCCGTCCATGGCTTTTCCAGGCAAGAGTGCTGGAGTGGAGTGCCATGGATTGGACTAGATGTGCCTAAAAACAGGAAAAGGCTCTGACTGGAAGTGGCCCCGCTGAGCAGCCCTGTCCATTGCACTTGTAGAGACAGCAGCCCCCGAGATGCTAACTGACCAACCGTGGCCCCTCTCAGCCATGGGCCCTGTACACTGCGCCTCACGTGTGGACACTTAGGTCTAATTACCTTTCCTCTCCCTGAGAATCTGGAGTCTGCTTGCCCTACCCCAACAATTTTGTAGATTGCTTATGGAGCAACCTCTGTCTTTGTAAGGAACCAAAAGGCAAGCATCACCCCGAAACCACGTTCCTTGTCTTGGACCCAGAATTGGCTGCAGCCCCCCATCAGGGTTCATCAGGTCATCTTCTCCCTGGAATGGCATTTTACCTTTACCACTTTACCTTTCAGAGCAGCTGTAGTGCAGGCTCCCTCGTGCACCGGAAATATAAACTCCTTCCTGCTGATCTCCAAGCAGGAGGTGAATTACACATAGAGGACCACGCACACCTCTGCTATCTTTACACACCAGCACATGTCTTTAGCTAACGTGCTATGATGCTAAAATCGCTGGCTCTTCTCTCTGCGGTTTTATAATGTACGTCAAGCATCCATGCCTTCTTTCTACCTGCTTCAGAGAGAACAGGTGCAGAGTTCGACACGTGTAAGTAACCAGGGCTCTTCTGCGGTCAGCGTGTGCTACAAGGTGGCAGGTCTGCCGTATTCTATCAGGCAAGCCTATGCAGCCCAGGGGCTGTCGTATCTTTGAGCAAAGTGAGAGTGAGGCTTCTGCTCAACCATCCAGACAAATCAGGGGACAAAAGAAGACACTCATACTTTGGATGACCTGCCTCCTGAGAAATCTGTATCAGGTCAAGAAGCAACAGTTCGAACTGGACATGGAACAACAGACTGGTTCCAAACAGGAAAGGAATATGTCAAGGCTGTATATTGTCATCCTGCTTATTTAACTTATATGCAGAGTACATCATGTGAAGTGCTGGGCTGGATGAAGCCCAAGCTGGAATCAAGACTGCTGGGAGAAATATCAATAACCTCACATATGCAGATGACACCACCCTTATGACAGAAAGTGAAGAACTAAAGAGCCTCTTGATGAAAGTGATACAGGAGAGTGAAACAGTTGGCTTAAAACTCAACATTCAGAAAACTAAGATCATGGCATTTGGCCCCATAACTTCATGGCAAATAGATGGGGAAACAATAGAAATAGTGGCAGACTTTATTTTGGGGGGCTCCAAAATCACTGCAGATGGTGACTGCAGCCATGAAATTAAAAGATGCTTGTTCCTTGGAAGAAAAGTTATGACCAACCTAGACAGCATATTAAAAAGCAGAGACGTTACTTTGCCAACAAAAGTTTGTCTAATCAAAGCTATGATTTGTCCAGTGGTCATGTATGGATGTGAGAGTTGGACTATAAGGAAAGCTGAGCACTGAAGAATTGATGCTTTTGAACTGTGGTGTTGGAGAAGACTCTTGAGAGTCCCTTGGACTGCAAGGAGATCAGACCAGTCCATCCCAGAGGAAATCAGTCCTGAATGTTTATCAGAAGGATTGATGTTGAAGCTGAAACTCCAATCCTTTGGCCATCTGATGTAAAGAGTTGACTCATTTGAAAAGACCCTGATGCTGGGAAAGATTGAAGGTGAGAGGAGAAGGGGATGACAGAGGATGAGAGGGTTGGATGGCATCACTGACTCGATGGACATGAGTTTTAGTAAACTCCAGGAGTTGGTGATGGGCAGAGAAGCCTGGCGTGCTGCAGTCCACAGTGTCAACAAAGAGTTGGACACGACAGTGACTGAACTGAACTGAGCTGATACCTTGGATGAAAAGCTCGTAAGATGCTAGTATTTGCTGGGATTTACAGTTAACATATCATCCTGATCCTGTTATCCTTTAATTCCCCAAGTGGGGGGAAAGAAGTCCTGTGAATAAATAGTTCAGCTTGGTAAGTGTTATAAATGTGATAGGATACCAAATCCCATAGGGTTACAGAGAAGAGAAACATAAGCCCTGCTTGAGTTGGAGTCAGGGAAAGCTTTCTACCGGAGGTGAAATTCAAGCTGGATCTTGACGGATGGGAACTCATTGTTGGAGGAAAGAAAAGGCATTGGGGGAAGCAGGCACACCACGCATGAAGGCACAGAATTCTGCAAGAATAGACGTGGATCCAGGAACAGGAGTCATTCCAGATGGTTGGAGTCTGAAGTGTGGACGGGACAGTGCAGTGAGCGTCGAGGCCACAAGCCACCAAGACCCCGGGAAAAGGGTCTGTGTGTCCCCATGTTCTTTGGTGGGTGGATCGTTACCTGTACAAATCCCCATCTTCAAAGGTGAAGACTGTCTCAACCACATGCCCATCAGAATCATGAACCTACGCTTCACACCAGGCTCCTATGGATGTCCAGATGTGCCCACTGCTTCCAAGGGTCATCATCTTTCATGGGTCCATGGCAGAGCAGCAGATTTTCAGCTATTCTGGAATTGGTGAGCTTTAGCTCTATTCCAAAGAATGTCTTTGCACACCCGCTCTTCCCAGCATCACTGGGCAGCCTGAGCTCCCTCAGTGGCTATGATCACTATCATCCTAATAATGAGATGGGGCTCCATCATGGAACCAGATCCTGTTATGTAAAGGCTGCTCAGCTTAGCCTGGGATCTCCATGTAACCGTCGGATGTGGCACTGGCAGACAGAGCTCACTGGGAGCTGGCAGCTTCGCCAGCCCTGAGACAGGACCGCGTCACTGCAGTGATTTCACATGAGAGTGTGGGTGGTCTCCATCTTTCTCTGTGAAGCAATAGAGCTGTTTGAATGTATCTCGGGGCAGGAGCAGAGGGTGGGCGAAGGTGCAGCAGATGTGACAGACGGCCCTCCATGCAGAATCTTCGCGTGCTCCCGGTGGCTGCCTGGACTGAAGATGGAGACGGATGGAGGCGCATTTTCTTTCTTCCTCTGCCTCCGCTTTCCTCCTTCCCAACCGCACCTTTTGTGTGAGGAGACAATCAATTAGATCACAGACAAGAAGCACCCACATGCTAATCCCTTCTTAAGGAAACCAAAGGCACATTTAAAATCCCTTAGAGTAAACCTCAGTGCAAGGAACAAACCTCATTTTTAAAAAAATGCCTATTCACCCTCTTCCTAGAGTATAGGTTTCATGGCTGTAATTTAAAAAAAAAGGATCTTATTAAACACTTAGATTCTGTTAAAAAGCACACACAGGATGAACAATCCCACACACATTGGCTCAAAAATAGAGGGCTGTGGATGGTGGAGGTTGCATTTTAAAAGTACAGATGGAGAGAACCAAATGGTCGTTGTAGAAGTGCCCCCAATCTATCAATCAACTCTAGAAGATTTACTGAAGGCAGAATAGGGCATTATTGCTTAGGATGAAAATAAACAGAGAAGACAATATCCCTACCGAGTAGGAGAAAAAGCTTATTTTGAGCAATATCTGCAGTAAGTCAACAATAGACGTGGTCCAAATAATGGAGTAGACCGTGGAGTGATGCGGTGGGCAGCCCCCGGGGGGGGGGGCGCGGACTGGCAACCTGTCCCACCAGACAGGCCGGTTCTGGAGACCCAGCACTCTGTGGTTGCCGGGAGACTGGCAGGGATTGGAAGGCAAAAAGACTCACAGGCTGAGCAGTAGGGTCCCAAGACCCTGCTTAGGAGTTTGCAGAGGTCAAGGGGGAGGTGGGGCACCTGGCCAGTGCTGGGCAGAAGTCTCACAGGGAGAGAGGCAGGAAGTCTTCCCCGGAGCCTCAGATGAGCCCTCCTCAGTCCCCCGTGCAGGCCCAGGGCTCTGACTAGGCTGTTTGCTTTGCACATCTTCCCTCCGCTGACATCCAGACTCAGTGGATTCCCAACAGTCTCCTCTCTGAGTAACCACAGAGCAGCCAAATTATGACCTCGTCTCATCCACTGTTTCTCTCCCTCCCCAACTCCAGTCCACTTCCGGGTTTATTCCCCCAAATCTTCAGGAAGGAATGCCATGGGAGTTTTGAGAATGAAAAAAAAAAAAAGCCCTTTTTCGGATTTTTCACCAGCCAAGTGGTTGGAGCACCACCTTTGGAAGCTGAGGTCCTAATGATGCCCACTGGAGGTGACCTTGGGAGGCACCCCTGTGCTTTGCCCACTGTATTGACAGTCAACAAGGAAGGAGTTGCTCAGCTGTTTAGAATGTCAGCGAAGGCAGGTGTGGTGGTGTTATTCTCACCAGCATAAGAATAATATTTACTGTAAATCCTTCAAGTTGCTTCCTATCTGCCAAACACAATCAAAAAGGAAATTAGGTCCTCTGTTCGATAACAAATATCATGTCCCAGGTAAGTGACTGGGCGGTCAGTTCGTTTTCATCTAGGAGCTCTCGGCACTGGGGTGGAAAGAGAAAAACTACAGAAGGTTCAGCGTCAACTCCAACGTCATTGAAGGAAAGCTCCGGTGTTGGACAGCCTAATATTTTAGTCCCCAGAGAAACACTCTGATGAAAAAATTAAGGCAGACTGATCTGCCTCACATCAGAGTTCTGAACACAGATTTAGGAATGCTGTTTTGTTTTTTCACTGGAAATGAGACAACATTTTGGTGTTTACCAGGCTGTAGGCTGTGTCAGAAGCTCAATGCTGTTACCGTGGCAACCAGGTGCGCTCACACATCTCTGCAGTACAGCCTTGGCGTTGCTCGGGCCACTCCCCAAAGTGTCCAGAGGGTTATTTCCAAGCGGTTATTCTGACCTGATATTGCACTTACAAAATCCACCAAAGAACTCACGCAGAGTATTCATCTTAGATTCAGAAAAGCTCAGAAATTTCGCCAAGGGGGGGAAAAATAAAAAACGATGGTCACTCAAAAGTCCATGTAAAGTCTAGCTTAGCAGTCGGGCCAGAGTAAAAGGTCAGCACATTCTGCACTGAAGAGGCATAATTTGGTCCAAGAAAAAACAAAGGAACCATTTGTCTTACATCATAGATGATGTCAACCTTAAGAAAAAGCCAAGACCCAACACAAGATCCCAAAGCCTCTGCCCAAGCTTGTAGAAACCTCAGAGAGAAAAAAAAGCAGGAGCAGCTAGAGGGAAGAAGAGAGAGATTTTAGGAAAATAGATACATAGGCGTAATCGAGAGACTGTTCAATTCTGTCTGAAGGCTGTGGTCTTTAGCATGACATGGGCTACGCTTGCTATAGGTTCTACCAAGTATTACTTCTGCAACTTTGAGAAGGTAACTTGACCCTTCTGAGCCTCACTTTCCTTATTGGAAAAGTGTGGTTTATAATTCCAACCTCTGCAGGCTTTTGGGAGACACCAATACCACACCACAAGCACTGTGTCATGGCGTCTAACACGCCGAAGGGCTCAGTGACCCCCCGGCTTTCTCAGTCTCTGTCTGGGGGGCGTTGTCAGGTGAGGCAGACATGCACATACGCAAGTTTCAATTCCTACCATCAGGGAGCTGAAAATGTAACTGGGGCGGGAGGAGGGGGATAGGCATTCATCTAATGGTCATGCACCGTGACCAGCCTGAGAGCAAAGAATAGACAGGGTGGCTAACCGTATCAGAGGAGCTGGGAAAGGCCCCAGAAGAGGTGGCCCCTGAACCCTGCCTTGCAAGAAGCACCAGAATTTACCGATAGAGGTGGAGCTGAAAGGGGTTTTGGGCCAGAATGGCGCTGGTGCAGAGAGTGGGACTTCTGGTGCTTGGAGGAGGTTCGAGTGCCCAGATGAGGTTGCCACACTGGGTGGTCACTCAATGCCCTTCAGCACCAAGGCCTCTTGGACAGTTCCCTGATCCCTGTGTGTGTTTGGGGGTGGGAATGGCTGGGGTCCTGAGGGACCATACCCACCTTGTCTGAAAGCAATCAACATACACTAACCACCAACAGGAAGAAAGACTTCTCTTTGGGCCTGACAAGGAATTGGCCAATGAAAAGTCACAGATTCCTTGTCACTCCTGACATCCTTGTCCCCTCTGTAAAAGTATCTCCTTTCTTTGCTGTTCAGTGACTTGCACGTGGCTCACCATGTTTGCAGACTCCAAATTGTAGTTCTCTGCTGACTCTGAATAAACCCATCTTTGCTGAAGAGTATCTGGCAGTCTATTCACTTCAGGTCAACACATCCAAGGTCACACAGTAAATTGTGAAGTGGAATGGATTTGAACCCAGAAGGTACTGGCTCCAATATCTGTTCTTTTTCTACCATGAATGTATCACACCATCATAATGCATAAAAAGTCTTGCGGATAATTTTGTTAAAACTCTATTCTACAAAGAGCACTTCACAGAGTGTCAAGTGGTTTGGTGGAAACTCAGAGTAAAGGAATCAATTATATTTCCTGAAAGTGTGAGGTTATGAGGTTTTCTCTCTGTTATTTGCAAATTGAAACTTGACTGGATGCCATGTGATTAATGACATAAAATTTCGCTTGTGAATTAAAGTCCAGAAAAGAGCATTCTAGAGCAAGACGGGAAGTCAGCTAAGGCGATGAAGAGGGTGTAGGGAGGTTGATGTGAGAATGGCGTAATATCAGAGGTGAAAACCACCCCCCCTCGAGTGAATGACCCTTCCGACACCTCGTTTTTCAGAAGACCTGGCTGGCGGGTGGTGGCTTGGTGGAAGCTCCTTGCAGGGTTCCTTCGTCCTTGGCATCAACTTGGTAACGTCGCCTCCAGCAATTCATCCTGAGAAGCCATTGCAATAGACCCTAGAATCAGAAATCGACTATTTTGATGTGGACCAGATGTGAAGAGCTGACTCATTTGAAAAGACCTCGATGCTGGGAAAGATTGAAGGCAGGAGGAGAAGGGGACGACAGAGGATGCGATGGTTGGATGGCATCACCAACTCAATGGACATGAGTTTGAGTAAACTCAGGGAGTTGGTGATAGACAGGGCGGCCTGGCTGCGGTTAATGGGGTCGCAAAGAGTCTGACAGGACTGAGGGACTGAACTGAACTGATTTTTTAAATCTTTACTGAATTTGTTACAATGTTGCTTCTTCTTCTTTTTCTTTTTTTTAATGCTTTGCAGTTTTCCTGGCCTGGAGGCATGTGGACTCAGCTCCCCATCCAGGGATTGAACCTGCACTCTCTACATTGGAAGGTGAAGTTTTAACCACTGGCTCACCAGGAAAGTCCTGAGAGTAATTATTTTGAAGTGCTGGTTAAAATGCACTTTGGCAGGAGTGGAATGCTGCAGGACGGTGAGTTTAACTGATTACAAGAGGTGTTTTTTTCTTGAAATGACAAGCCGCCTCGTGCATTCGTTTTCTGCTGACACAGGTCAGGCAGGCAGGATCTGAGAGCGGGAAGTCTTTGCTCCCTGCGAGTGGGAACAACATTCATTAAGGTGACTGATTCCCTCGCTGGTCCTGGAGCATTTCCTGTCCTGAGTGATAAGGAAGTATTTAAGGCGCCAACGGCCCCCTTGAAAAGGCTCTCAGCCAGGACTAAACCAGCATCCCTCCCTCAGTGCCCTGGGTTCTGGCCTCTCTGCCCCATCACTGTGCAAATCCAGGGTGCCTGCTTGCCCTTCCCGAAGCCAGAGCAGGCACCAGAGTGGGCCCTGGGGCGGCCAGATCACGGGTCACCATCACCCCCTGCTGTTTCTGTACCCTGAGGGTGGAGCTGTGCTGGGCTGGGCTCCCCCTGTGGACCCAGGTGGAGTGATGCCTGGGGTAAAAGCCCTTGGTCTGAAGTGCCTCTCCCCATGGCACCATCTACCTGGCAGGAGGGAACCGCAGAGTTTTGCTTTTCAAGTTTAGTTTCCCGTTGAGTTCATAAATGTTTCTATGTTTCTGGGGAAACTGCCAATTCCTCTAGTGGAAAAAAACACCATTTCAGCAATTTCAAGTGTGATTTGGCCTTTGGACAAAATCCTTAAGAAGAAAAATTTCCCAAGACTGCCTTTTTTTCTTCTGATGAACAGCACCAGCTTCTGTGCAAAATGAACTTTGGGGAAAACAAAAAGAAACAAAAATAACAACAAAAACCCCTGTTGCTTTAGACTAAATGAATGCTTGTCCCAAGCCTCCAGCTTTCCAAAGATCACATTCAAGGTATCTCTGAAGAACACCGGGTGATTCCCTGGCAGGCTTACACAGCCTTTGGCCTGGAGGGATGCTCATAGGAGGGTCTGGTCCACTGCCAGCTTGCAGGCAAGGAGACCTCTGATCCTGAGCCCTCCTTCCATCGCAGGGAGGGACGGCAGCTGTGTAGCATCCTTGGACACAATTTCCATGGGAAGTTCTGCTCTGCTCCAGGGAGGTGAGGTTCCCTGGTCCCCAAAGGGACCCCACCACTTCCCTACTCCTTCATCTCTTCCTAGTTCTGTTTTTAAAGAAGACCCATCTGGTGCCATAATTCAGAGATGTTTCTTAATCACTGATAATTTATTTTATCCACCAGGTGACATCCTTTATAGATGAAGGGAATGTACAGATAACATTACCCAGTCCTCAGAGAAGTCAATTTTCTATTCCAGCCATGGATGGCAGACCTGGAACTAGACCACGGTCTCCTGACCCCCATCCAGGACTTGCTTGGCTGAGATGATCTCCATATTATATTTTAAATGGTGGCCAGGTTGGGGTTCAGGATTGAGGGGGTTGGAAAGTGGAGGAATAACATGGTTTTGACCAAGTGGAGTAACTGACAAAATGGTGGGAAGTTCAGACCAGCTGGGCCTCTAGTCTTCTCTCCCAGACCAAGAGGTCAGTATCTCCAGCTTCAGGCAGGCCTGAAGGGGAAGGCACACAGGAAAGGCTTAGCTTATGTTGAAGAGTAGCTTAGCTGACTTCCTTCATGTGTTTGATTCTCAAGATCACTAAAATGAGCAAAGCCTAGTGCTGGGCGTGATTTGCAAATTTTAAGTCGCAAAATGAACCTGTGTCTTTAAGGTCCTCAGGGAAGTGGATGCCATGTCGTTGCTTCTGCCATCTTCGTCCTATCTGGACCTGAGCTGTTGTTCATGTCCAATTTTCCTCATGTTCTGGCATTCTCTAACGCAAGGATGAGACTGAGAATGTCCAAACTTCTGTCACCTTTTGCACTATTGACTTGATGTGAAATTTTAAGGAAGAGCAAGTGTCTGATACAAGGATTGAAATGTGCTTTGAAATGTTCTCACGAACGAGAATGTCCAATATCATTGACTTCCAGAGAGACTGGAGAACTGTTTTCATGAAAGAAATCTCCTCGACCTCGGGTGCCTAAAGGTGTCTGGGCCTGAGGAAAAAAGCCAATAAATGTATTTGCAAAATGAAAGCTGGAGCCCTTCAAAGATGAGTCTGCCCCAGCCTTGGCATGCGTTCCTATGGGCATTGGGTTTCAGTTGAAAAGTATCAGTAAATAATATTTGCTTTGTAGGTAAATAGTGGGTTAGGAGGCTAAGGAGCAACAGCTAGTTTGCTCTGGTTGCATTGCAAATTGCTAGCTAAGGTACAAGCCAAGGGCTCTAAGTGGTTAAATCCATATAGCACTACTGGGCTGAGCCACTCCAGATGGTGTGTTAGCATGCGTGTGTGTGTGTGTGTGTGTGTTGTGTGTGAGTGTGTAGTTGGAGTGGGGTGGTGGTGGTCATAGTTTAGTCGCTAAGTCATGTCCGACTCTTGCGACCCCATAAACTGTAGCCCGCCAGGCTCCTCTGTCCATGGGATTCTCCAGGCAAGAATACTGGAGTGGGTTGCCATTTCCTTCTCCAGGGGATCTTCCTGACCCAGGAACCGAACCCAGGCCTCCTGCATTACAGGCAGATTCTTTGCTGACTGAGCTACGAGGGAAGCCAGAATTCAAAGATTGTTGTCTCCAGGCAGATGAGTAGAACCTTCCTCCCCAACCCACCCTTGGTTTATATCTCTTCTTTCTTCCTTTCCTCCTCAATGAATCAAACCTGGGAAGTATCTCTCCCACCCAGGCACAAAATGATGTTTCCAGTGTCTTCTCTTTGCCAGCACAGGCTGGGCGCCAAGCCCGAGCGGCAGGTCAGCAGGGCTTCATGCCGCTACCTGTCACTGGATCTCCAGACTCCACACACGCACTGCACAGGCTGGACACTCAGCGAGTGCCTGAGGCAGGGTGGGGAGAACTGGCAACCCCACTGTCATCTTCTTGGTGGCGCAATGCAGGTGCGAACTGGCGATTCCCCTTTGGTCCAGTCTGACTGAGTGAGTGAGGCAGAGCTTGGGTGTGCCTTCACCACCCGCTCCCACCCCCACATGCCCCTTCCCAGGCTACAAGAACTTTTCACGTCTCATACATTTATTTTGAATTTTGACCAATTTTCCTTGGAAAGTCATGTTGAGGATGAGCTGAGAGTTTGCACACTCTAGCCAGACTAAGTAGAACTCTTGCTTTGCTTTGATGTAAAAATCATGAGGCCAGTCAGGCCTGGTAAGGTAGTGTTTCCACAAAGTCATCCAGGCTTCAGACACCTTCCACCTTCCTTCTTTGCCATTCTCCAGGGATCCTGCTCATTCTTGTGCTATCAAAACGGCTTCTAGCGCTCCAGCCATCATGACTGTATTCCAGGCAGGGCAAAGAGGCAGCACACAACCTGAAAATGCCCCTCCTTCCCCAATTTTAAGATTTTTCCAGACCTTCACCAAACAACTTATTTTCATATTTCATTTACCAGGACTTAGTCACAGGGCTACTGTATTTCCACAGGATAATGAGAAATGCAGATATATGTATATATTTTAAACCAGGTATGTCTCCACCTTCCCCAATAGCAATGAGATCTTATAGATAAAAAAAGGAGATTAGCTATTAGGTATGATTATCTCTATTTTCAACTGAAGCACTTAATTGATGAACTTTGAGGATGAAGTCCTATCTCCCATATACCTAAAATATATATAAGCTACTAAATTAAAACACACATTACAATAAAACTGTGGGAATTTTTGTCATGACTCAGCCATATATGCAGTTTAAAAACAATTGGGTGACATTGCTGGATATTTTTAAAAGGAGACATTGCTTAGAAAACAAAGTTAGAATTGCAAACGTTCCAACAATGCATTGTGATTCACGTCTAAGATTTATTACATTTCATCGACTTCTTTAGAAACTTTTTAAAGAATGTTGTTAGTTAAAGGGTCATTAAAATGTTAAACTCAGAATTTCATCCCAAAGGTGGAATGACACGGCGATGTGAGTTCACGTAACTATTTGAAGAAGGGGAGGCTGCTTATGTTTGTGTGTCGACAGCTCCATTTTTATTTCAAGAGTTACACTTACTGAAATTCATCCATATACAGCATCTTAAAAGGCCTGGGATATGTTCTCCATTTAGCCATCAGTTATTATTTAGACTTAGAATGTACAAAATAGCATGAGGCTCTAGAATGCCGCATTGTAAAGAATTCATACTTGCTTTTCTCTGTTGTGTTTTGCTGAACTTAGAGTAATCAATGAAAATCATGCCAAGAGTTATCTACAGGAACTTCCTGGTGGTCGAGTGGCTGAGACCCCATGCTCCCAGCGAGGGGGGCCCTGGTCAGGCAACTAGATGCCACAGGCCACAGCTAAAGATCCTGAGTGCTGCAGTGAAGACCCAGTGCAGCCAAATAAGACAAAATAAAAGAGAAATCTACAAAGCCACCAGATAAATTGAAGGTGAAATATAAAAACGTCTGATGAACACCTACACATATGCATACAGGGGAATAAAGAAGAGATGAAAAATACACTGACAGAAAAGAGCAGAATGACAATCCTAAATCAAATGCCAATAATTAAATTAAAGGCAAATGGACTGAATGCTTGACCAAATGACAGGATAAAATTAAAGAACTAACTATATAATGTTACAAGATATAAAAAAACAAATAGACTGAAATAGACGATAAAGATATACTATGAAAATTTGAAACAGAAGTGTCTACATTAGCATCACACAAATACACTTAAATGTATTGGCTACCTGATGCAAAGAATTGACACACTGGGAAAGACCCTGGGAAAGATTGAGGGCAGGAGCAGAAGGGGACGACAGAAGATGAGATGGTGGGATAGCATCACCCACTGAATGGATATGAGTTTGAGTAAACTCCTGGAGTTGGTGATGGACAGGGAGCCTGGTGTGCTGCACTCCATGGGGTCACAGAGTCGGACACGACTGAGTGACTGAACTGAACTGAACACTTAGGTGAACCTGTTTGCAGGGCAGCAATGGAGACACAGACATAGAGAAGAGACTCGTGGACACAGAGTGGGAGGAGAGGGAAGGATGAATTGAGAGAGTAGCCCTGAAACTTACGCATCCCCACATATGCAAGACCACCAGTGGGAATTTGCTGTAAGATGCAGGCAGCTCAAATCCGGTGCTCTGTGACCACCTAGAGGGGTGGAAAGGGGTGGGAGGTGGGAGAGAGGTTCAAGCGGGAGGGACATATGTATACCTATGGCTGATTCATGAGGATGGATGGCAGAAACTAACACAATATTGTAAAGCAATTATCCTCCAATTATTAAAAATGTTACAAAATTATTTTAAAAAAGCCAAGGAATATTACTACAAAGGAGAACACTTTTTATATCAAGGCAGTATAAATTTACTGTTTTTGCAATGCAAAACTCTTCTTGTGAAATCAAATTTATCTTTTTCCTTATGACTGTGGATTTTGAGTTTTCCGCACTTAACCTGTATCAACTTATATAGAGAAATTCATTTAGATTTTCATCCAGTATTTAAAAGTTTTTATTCTTAAAATATTTACATCTCTGATCCATTTTTATAGGGATTTGAACTGTAGAATTGTCATTAGAAATTCTTGCCTCAAAATAAACGAAAGGTCTTGATTCGGTGCGGCTGAATTAAGCTGACATTTGTTAGTTAAGAATGATTGTATTTTTACAATTGCATTTTCCTGTGCATTTAATTGATGAATAAGCAGCATTTTATTGGATATGAAAGCAAAGTTCTCCAAACACAGTCCCTTTTCACCATCAAAGGGTGGGAAATTTTACAAGCTTGAACTAGCTCAGGTTCCTTACTGCTTTCCGTTAGCTTACTTTAAAGTCAGCTGGAAGTTGCTCAGGTGTGGCTTGGGAAGGATCATTTCTAGAAAAGACAGGGCTGTGACTTTGGTTTCCCACATGATCACAGTCTTTGAGTCCCTCTTTGGAATAGGTCACTTCCAGCATCTCCCATAACTGCCTAGCAGGGGATGCGTGGCCCCATGCTAAGCCCAGCCCTGAAGCATGAAGGCGGGCCAGGTTATCCAGTAGCAGTGAGCCAGGCAGACACCCGCGGAGGAACGGATGAGGCGCTCTTGATTCCAAGGGGTTTCCATGTCTGGCTTTTCACAGCTGTAATTTCTTAAAGGCATCAGTGAAGTCCTGGTTAAGTTTCTCATTTTACAGAGGACTCAGGAAGTGCATATTTTTGTCTTTTTAGAACACGTGGTATTAGACCACGCATATGCATGTACACACAGACAGTCTGTCTTCTATCTTGTCTGTCCCTTAGATCAAGATTTAGTGCTCTGTTGTTTCTTTTGAAAGCCAAGTAGATTTGGAGATCTATAATTATTATCAAATAGCATGTGTAAATAGTATGTGCAATTTGTGTATAAATTATATACGATATTATATATATATATATGGCTTCTCTGTTGGCTCATTTGGTAAAGAATCAGCTTGCAATGCAGAAGACCCAGGTTGAATCCCTGGGTCAGGAAGATCCCCTGGAGAAGGAAATGACAGCCCACTTCAGTATTCTTGCCCAGGAAACCCCATGGACAGAGGAGCCTGGTGGGCTACAATCCATGAGGTCGCAAAAACTCAAATATGACTTAGCAACTAAACAACTATCACCACCATACACATGTGTGTGTGTGTGTGTGTGTGTGTGTGTGTGTATTGAGTTAGCTAAAAAGTTTGTTCAGGTTTTTCAGTAAGATGGTACAGAAAAATGTGAACAAACTTTTTGGCCAACCCAATAAATCATCAGTATAAATCACAGTTCCTGTGACACGCAAATGTTGGAACATGTGAAGACCTCACAGTCAAAGACACTAACTCAAACGCTTTTAATGCCACACAGGCACCAAGCCTGGGGTAGGAGGGAGAGTGATGTTCTTGGACTATCCCTCAGTTACTAGATGTTTTAAGAGAGCAAGAACAGATGTGTGTCCCAGCAGTGAAACTGGACTCTGCTTTCCTTTATCTCCGGGTGGTGGGCCTCCCCTAGAATACGGTAGAAAGGGTTCAGAAATCAGTCCTCTGGCTGAGTGCTGATGTTGATTCCTCAAGGTTAACTGCTCAGGCAGAGACCAGCCACTCAGACTGTCAGCCTCGACTTCTGCGTGTGGAAGATCACGATGGAAAGAGCCTCCTTAGGGCTTGTTTGGTAGGCTCATTTATATGAGTAACAGTCCAGCTGCTCTTGTGGTGGACTCGAGCCACACCGTACGGGTTCACATCCCAGCCCTGCACTTAGTAGCTGTGTCATTTGGGCGAGTTACTGAGACCTCTCTGTGCTTCGGTCTCCTCGCCTGTAAGATGAGTGACAAGTCCTACTTCACAGGGTGGGAGGGTTACACAAATGCATTGACAAAAACTAGTTAGAATAAAGTCTGGCACATAGGATGTTGGCTATTATGATTACAAATAAAGACAATTTTATAAAAGTCCTAGAAGCGTAGAGCAGTCTTTGGCATTACCTTTCCTTGGGATTGGAATGAAAACTGACCTTTTCCAGCTCTGTGGCCACTGCTGAGCTTTCCAAATTTCCTGGCATATTGAGTGCAGCACCTTCACAGCATCATCTTTTAGGATTTGCAATAGCTCAACTGGAATTCCCTCACCTCCACTAGCTTTGTTTGTAGTCATGCTTCCTAAGGCCCACTTGACTTCACATTCCAGGATGTCTGGCTCTAGATGAGTGATCACACCATCATGCTTATCTGGGTCATGAAGATCTTTTTTGTACAGTTCTTCTGTGTATTCTTGCCACCTTTTATTAATATCTTCTGCTTCTGTTAGATCCAGACCATTTCTATCCTTTATTGAGCCCATCTTTGCATGAAATATTCCCTTGATATCTCTAATTTTCTTGAAGTGATCTCTAGTCTTTCCCATTCTATTGTTTTCCTCTGTTTCTTTGCACTGATCACTGAGGCTCAGTTGGGCTTACAGTCACCATTCAGAAAACAAAGATCATGCCATCCAGTCCTGTCACTTCATGGTAAATAGGTGGAGAAACAGTGGAAACATAACATTTTGGGGGGCTCCAAAATCACTGCCAATGATGACTGCAGCCATGAAATAAAAAGATGCTTACTCCTTGGCAGAAAAGTTATGACCAACCTAGACAACATATTAAAAAGCAGAGACATAATACTTTGTCAACAAAGGTCCATCTAGTCAAGGCTACGGTTTTTCCAGTGGTCTGTATGGATGTGAGAGTTGGACTATAAAGAAAGCTGAGCGCAGAAGAATTGATGCTTTTGAACTGCGGTGTTGGAGAAGACTCTTGAGAGTCCCTTGTACTGCAAGGAGATCCAACCAGTCCATCCTAAAGGAGATCAGTCCTGAATGTTCATTGGAAGGACTGATGCTGAAGCTAAACTCCAATACTTTGGCCACCTGATGCAAAGAGGTGACTCATTTGAAAAGACCCTCATGCTGGGAAAGATTGAAGGCGGGAGGAGAAGGGGATGACAGAGGATGAAATGGTTGGATGGCATCACCAACTCAATGGACATGTGTGAGTAAACTCCGGGAGCTGGTGATGGCAGGGAGGCCTGGTGTGCTGCAGTCCATGGGGTCGCAAAGAGGCAGACACAACTGAGGGATTGAACTGAACTAACCTAAGAAGCATAGAATAAGTAATTAAGAGGTATTGTGCCCCTACCAAGTACCAGGCACATTGCAAGTGCTTTATGTACATTCTCCATTCGATTCTCCCGGAATTGCTGTAAGGTGTCTTTTACCCTGGGGGAAAGAGAGACCCAGGGGCTTAGGAATTAAATGATTTCCTCCAAATAATCCTGATGGTAAACGTAGAGCCAGTGTGTGAAGCCAACGTCCAGGGACTATGCACTCGACCAAAACTGCTTCTGAAAGAGGCCACTATGTCTAATCCCATCTTCCTGAGGCCAGCCCTTATTGGCACGGTAAGGACCCACCCTTTTCCTCTGGGGGTCGAGTCCTCACTGTCAGAGGACTCAGCCCATGTTTAGCCTTTCAGCCTCCTCTTTTATCTACCTATCTGTATCTCTATTATATCTCTTTATATGTATATATGGAGACGTGTGTGTGTGTGTGTGTGTGTGTGTGTGATTTACTCAGTCGTGTCTGACTCTTTGTAACCCCATGGACTGTAGCCCATCAGGCTCTTTTGTCCAAAGGATTTCCCAGGCAAGAATGCTAGAGTAGCTTGCTATCTCTTTCTCCAGGGGATTTTCCCAATCCAGGAGTCAAACCTGGGTCTCCTACTTTGCAGGCAAATTCTTTACCTTGTGAGCCACCAGGAAAGCCCGTGTGTATGTGTGTGTGTGTGTGTGTGTGCGTGCACATGTGCGCACACGCACGCACATTAAGTCACTTCAGGGAGCCCGCCAGGCTCCTCTGTCCATGGGAGCCTCCAGGCAAAGGGTACTGGAGTGGGTTGCCACGCCTTCCACCAGGGGATCTTCCTGACCTGGGGATAGAAACCAAGTCACTGTGTCTCCTGCTTTGGCGGGTGGGTTCTTTACCACTAGTGCCACTGGGGAAGCGTGTGTGTGTGTGTGTGTGTGCGCGTGTGTGTGCATATATTCGGCTGTGCAGGATGTTTAGCTGCAGCGTGTGGGATCTAGCTCCCTGACTGAACTTGGGCCCCGTGTGCTGGGCGCTCCAAGCCTTAGCCACTGGACCACCAGGAAAGTCCCCGGTCTCTGCTATTAGTGACCCCACGCTGGGCGCTACCACACTGGTTCTTCACGTCCCTGGAACATGCTGGCTACTTTCTTGCTCCCAAGTCTTCTTACTGTCCTGCTGTCAGGAATTTTTTGCATTCTTGTTCAACATTTTATTTATACAAAAGTATAGGTCACCATGAAATACAAGCAAAAGGCTTGGAAAACAACCTCAAGGGCCTAACAAACCTTCCCTTTGTGAGTGGGCTGTGCTGAAAGTTGTCTTACTCTGGGAGAGAAAATAGACAAGGACACAGAATATTTATTACTCGGTGGGCTAACACAGAAAGCTGTTTATCTGACTAATCAGGATGAAGCCGTGGACTTAAGGAAGAATCAGCTTGACTGTCCTTTGTTCTCTGTTATTAATTAGAGATTCTCTTCTGTGTTCCTTGACATTCAATGTACGGAAGGAATGACTCCCTGAAATGTCAGCTTATTTTACTACAGAGCCTGTTTTAATTTCTTAGGAGTATAACCTTTCAAGGAAAGGCTTATGTGAACTCTGAAGTTGGTAAAATATGTTTTGGAAAAGTAGCATGAAATCATTAAAATGTTGATTCCAGGATAACAGAATATACAGCAGTTCTTCATAAAAGACATCTGCGATCATTGGATTACACTGGAAGAAAACACACTCAGCTCTTATCTTTCTTCTTTTGTTCTTCCGAAAATGGAGCTATACCCTGGGAACTCACTGGTGAGGGAAACAATAAACCCACGTCCAGCTACTTGTGTTTAAAAGGCCTCTGGAAGTTCCAGATGCAAAAAATACCAGAAAGATGTCTTTCTTCCACCCCCTAAATCCTGTGTCAGAGACAATTTTCCGATGCTTCCAATTGCCAGTCCCAGAAGGTGCAGCTCTGTCTGTGCTGGTTTGCTCATGGGTCCTGAGGAGCACTCCTCCAGGACAGCACAGCCCATGAGCACACAACTACGAGCGCTCGGACTGCAAGAAAATGTTTAGAGTTGTTGATCAGTTGCTAAGTTGTGTCCAACTCTTTGCGACCCCATGGACTGCAGCATGCCAGGCCTCCCTGTCCTTCACTATCTCCTGGAGTTTGCGCAGACTCATGTCCATTGAGTTGGTGATGTCATCCAACCATGTCATCCTCTGTTGCCGCCTTCTCCTCCTGTACTCAATCTTTCCCAGCATCGAAAGGTTCTTTTCCAATGTGTTGGCTCTTGGCATCAGGTGGCCAAAGTGCTGGGGCTCCAGCTTTAGCATCATGCCTTCCAGTGAGTATTCAAGGTTGATCTCCTTTAGGATTGATTGATTTGATCTCCTTGCTGCCCAAGGGACCTCAAGAGTCTTCTCCAACACCACAGTTCAAAAGCATCAGTTCTTCAGCACTCAGCCTTCTTTATAGTCCAAGTCTCACATCTGTACATGACCACTGGAAAGACCATAGCTTTGGCTATATGAACATTTGTCAACAAAGTGATGTCTCTACTTTTTAATATTGTCTAGATTCATTGTAGCTTTTCTTCCAAGGAGCAAGCATCTTTCAATTTCATGGCTACAGTCACCATCCACAAGCATTTCAACAAGGACAAGGAAATGTCTACTGAGCAATACTGCGGGCCTACTTCACAGCCCAACTCTCACATCCATACATGATCACAGATGGTCATGAATATGAGTGAACTCCAGGAGTTGGTGATGGACAGGGAGGCCTGGCGTGCTGCGATTCATGGGGTCGCAAAGAGTCGGACACGACTGAGCGACTGAACTGAACTACGGGCCAGGCTGCTTTCCTACCAGAGCTCCAGGCTTTGCAAGTCACACAGAGTCTCCATTAGATGTTCTTCTTTGTTCTTTCTTTGTTTGACTTTGTTTCTGACCCTCTAGAAGCTTAAAAGCCATTCCTAGCTCAGGGCTGTACAAAAACAGGCAGTGGACTGCATTTGGCTCCTGGTGATATTTCAAGGTATTTCGGGAATGATAAATCTAAATACAGCCCCACCCTCCAAAGGTGATGGACAGTGATGAGCCATCTACGAGAGGAAGTAAGGGGTTATGAAAACAAAGACCCAAAGACCAAACCCAGAGAGGCTTCCTGGAGGAGGGACACTGCCTGTGGGGGGTTAATTGGGGTTGTGAGGATGACTGCAGTGGGCACCCTGGCCGGGGGGACTGGGGCTGAAAAAGCTGTGTGTACAAAGTCAGTAAGGCAGGAGAGAAAAAGAGTAAGGCCCTGTATGGCTGCAGGTGGTAGACTGGGAGTGTTGTCGTGGCCTGAGGAAAGATAGCTTTTCAATATGGATTTAAAAGGAAGAATGAGTGACTGCAAAGTGGGGAGCAAGGAGGCCAGGAGTCATCAGTTGGGGCTGCAGAGGTGTGCAGGCAGAGGGGGCCACAGGGCCAGATGGTGTCCACAGCGGGGCGGTGGAGGGAGCAAGGATGAGGCGATGGGGTGTGGACTGACCTTGAGGCCTGCCAGCCCCTCTTAGGTTAATAAGAGGCCAGAGAGAATGACTGAGGGGTGAGCCTAAGCCCTCTCCTTGTAGGAGAATTGCTTGGAGAAGGGGAGACGGCTTTGAGATGAGCCTGGGGTCTTTCCCACAGCCCTTTGGACCCTCTAGAGATGAATCAAGCCCCCACGCTTCCCCAGTTGCTTAGTGATGGGAAGCAAGATTCTGCTAACAGACAAAAATGTGCCCCAATTTTTGTCCTGTGTTTACTGAGTGTGCCCCAAACCTGGGCCTTGGGGATCTTGAAGCCTACTTTTTCTGCACAGAGTTGACAGTCCAGTTAGGGTGACAGGTAGGCAATGTAGCCACAAGAAAGAATAAAATGAGGTTAATCATTAGTTTTAGGAAGAAAGTGATGTGAGAGGAGATGGGATGACAGTCTGATGGGAAGACAGCTTCCCAAAGGCTGGTGCCCGAAGGTGGAAGAACTATTACTGCCTCTTCTAATGGAACGTGAATCCAGAAAAAGGTCACTGTTTTCTGGACACCCCGGATATTTCCAGAGGTGAATCAAGTGACCTCTGTTTTGATCTGAATCACATGTTGGGAAGAGGAGTGACCGGTGGGACAGTTGTCTTTGTTCTTTGGTTGCTTAGCTGTATCTAACTCTTGGCGACCTCATGGACTTGCCCACCAGGCTCCTCTGTCCATGAGATTTTCCAGGCAAGGATACTGGAGTGGGTTGCCATTTGCTTCTTCATTGGTGGGGCAGAGGACCTACCTAAATGCTGTTGGTATCTTAGCCACCTTGATGAATTTGGCTACCTGTCCATCAGTTTGGGCCTAAAAAGTAAGGCAACAATGCAAATGAATCTTCCCTTTCTTGTGTTATTTCAAGCCAACAGCAGCCCGTGTCCTGAGTTCTGGAAGGATTGCTAACAATCTCAGGCCAGAAAGATGGGAGCTGCTTGACGATAGTGACTCACATCCATTATTGACTGTCAGTGATGATTCAGGGGAGACCGATGACAAATTTTCTTTCCCTCAAAAAAGAAACTGTGAAAACTGGTTTTTGATGGAGCTTGAAAGATACTTTAAAGCTCTTTTCCCAGTTTTGTGTTTCTGGTGCATAAAACTTTTAAAGAATCAGGTAGATTTACAATGGATAAAAACCTGTAGGATTCTAGATCTGATTTTTTTGGGTTATGTATTTGTGGATGAAATGTACAGAAATATGCACGTGATTTAGCCAGACCTCTGATTATGCTTTTCACTAATATATTTTCTCCATAATTATGGGATCCTCAGTATGATGCTGAACTGGGGCATAGAAGTACAAACTGGCTGCCCTCTCATAGTCTAGTCTACACGGACTAGAGGACCATTTGTCACCTCCTGGGAAAACAAAGACCCCAAATAGAGACACGTTTTATGGCCCTTAGGGACAACCAGATGAAGAGGGGCCCTCTTGTAATTTCACATAGTTCCTGTAGGTGGAGGACTTGGGTTCTTAGAAACGAATCCAAGTTTCATTGTTAGGATGCTGCTGCTGCTAAGTCATTTCAGTCGTGTCCGACTCTGTGTGACCCCATAGACAGCAGCCCACCAGGCTCCCCCGTCCCTGGGATTCTCCAGGCAAGAACACTGGAGTGGGTTGCCATTTCCTTCTCCAATGCATGAAAGTGAAAGTGAAAGGGAAGTTGCTCAGTCGTGTCTGACTCTTCACGACCCCCATGGACCCCAGCCTACCAGGCTCCTCCATCCATGGGATTTTCCAGGCAAGAGTACTGGAGTGGGGTGCCATTGCCTTCTCCAATTACTCCTATTTATAACCCATTCCAGCGTTCTTGCCTGGAGAATCCCAGGGACAGAGGAGTCTGGTGGGCTGCCATCTATGGGGTCACACAGAGTCGGACACGACTGAAGCGACTTAGCAGCAGCAGCAGCAGCATAACTTAGTGAAAATGAAAGCATGGGTTTCCCTGGTGCCTCAGAGGATAAAGAATCAGTGCAGGAGACCCGGCTTTGATTCCCTGGGTCAGGAAGATCCCCTGGAGAAAGAAATGGCTACCCACTCCATTATTATTGCTGGAGAATTCCATGGACAGAGGAACCTGGTGGCTGTAGTTCGTGGTGTTGCAAAGAATCAGACGTGACTGAGCAACTAACACTTTCACTTTCTTTTCATAAACTTCAGGTTGAAACAATGAGCCTGTGACTAACAGAGCCTTCAGCTAGCAAGAGAAATGAAATACAGACATTGTTTTTTTTTAAGAACTTTTTCTTTTGTATTGGAGTATAGTCTATTAACTGATTCATTGGAAAAGATCCTGATGCTGGGAAAGATTGAAGGCAGGAGGAGAAGGGGATGACAGAGAATGAGATGGTTGGATGGCATCACCAACTCGATGGACATGAGTTTGAGTAAGCTTCAGGAGCTGGTGATGGGCAGGGAGGCCTGGTGTGCTGCAGTCCATGGAGTCACAAAGAGTCGGACACAACAGTGACTGATCTGAACTGAACTGAGGATCTATTAACAAGGCTGTGATAATTTCAGGTGGAGAGCAGAGGGATTCTGCCATACATAAACATATATCCATTCTCCCCCAAGCTCCCCTCCCACCCAGGTTGCCACATGACATTGAGCAGAGTTCCCTATGCTCTGCAGTTAGTCCTTATTGGTTATTCATTTTAAATACAGCAGCGTGTACATGTCCATCCCCAACTCTCTAACTATCCCTCCTCCCTCATTTCTCCCCTGGTAATCCTAAGTTCGTGAAAGAGACATTCTGACATAAGCTTTTTGGAGGCTTGTCTGATGGAGGAAAGTTGGGTTAGAGGAAGGAGAGAAGCAAATATCAGCTGGACACGCCCCCCGCCCCCCACTGCAACTCATGTCCCGTCACTCGCATTGACGTTGCCATCGGCCTGGGCGTCTGGGTGTCTGCACCACTGTCGAGACAAGCAGCAAGCCTGTTTGCAGCCAGTATAGGCAAATCAAGCGACCTTAAGTATTTCATATAAAATCATTTTAAAGAGGTTTTCCTAGTTATATTTTCTTAGTTTATTTCCAATTTTTATCAACTTATCTGTAAGTCTAAGTGGAGAATATTGTTCAGAGAAATGATATCAGAAGGAATAGTCTCAAAAGCTATTTTATTGCGTTTTATCCCTTTTGACTTCAAGACAACAATAAAGCTTGATCATGTATGTAATCCATGCAGATTTTTCACTGTAAACTTATAGAAGCTGTAAGTTCACTATCGTGATTATTGTCAGTTAAATATCTGAAGTCAATAGGGAGGATTCAGGAAAGAATTTTGCCTATCAGGTATCACCTTCAGAAGCTGTGCTGCACCAGCAGCTCTGAGTTACTTCTGCTGATATTCAATGCTTAAGCTTGACTAAATCTGGGTCATGGTAATGCCCCCTACGGCCCGAGTGGTAAGATGTCTCACTTGCAAAAAAGAGACAGAGCAAGATTTACCCAGTGTCTGACTGCTGGCTCATCATTCATAAAGAATCTGACTGTCAGTGTCGGGACAGAGTAAACACACCCGTGAAAATTGCCTAGACTGGTTGAAATTGGAGTAAAATAGAAATATGAATAACAGCAGTTGGAGACCCTTTTCACCTGAAAGATTATCATGTTGCTGGGAATAGTCTTCTTCAGTGGAAGCACCTAGTTCTGGGCCTGGAGTGAACAGATGCTCAATATTGAAGGAAGTCGGAAAAAGCAGAGAAGATTCAATGATGATTAAGTGAAAACAGTTGAACTGAGCTTCCCTAAAAAAAAAAAAAAAGTTCTAGCTCCATTAAGCCCTTTCCGTGGGAAGGCCTGAGAGGTTAATCTGGATTCATCTCTCAGCGTCAGTGCCCTTGGACTTGTTTCTAGTTCTTCTGCATATCAGGTCTGTGGCCAGAGCCATCTCATGCCTTACTGTCTCAATCCCCTACTCAACGGATGGACCCTCAGGAATACAGGTCACACATTCACCCCACATTCCTCGCACATCTAACTGCTGTTTCAAGACTCTCAAGCCGTAGCTCACCTGGTTGCTGCCACCAGGGGTGCCTGCCCCTCAGCTCGCGTGCTGAATCTCCACTTAACCTTCTAGGGCTCACGATGTGAGGTGAAAGTCGCTCAGTCGTGTCTGACTCTTTGCGACCCCATGGCCTATCCAGTCCATGGAATACTCCAGGCCTAGAATCCTGGAGCGAGTAGCCTTTCCCTTCTCCAGGGGATCTTCCCAACCCAGGCATTGAACCCAGGACCGAGGTTGCCTACATTGCAGGCAGATTCTTTACCAGCTGAGCTGCCAGGGAAGCCCAAGAATACTGGAGTGGGTAGCCTATCCCTCTTCCAGCGGATCTTCCTGACCCAGGAATCAAACCAGGGTCTCCTGCTTTGCAGGCGGGCTCTTTACAAACTGAGCCATCGGGGAAGGGCTCACCATGAGGATCCCTCATAATAAAGTCTTTGCTGGGGCAGATGTTGCCATGGAGATGACAACAGCCCCCTTTCCCAGTTTTATTGACCCTCTTGATTTAGTTACTCCCTTTTCTGATGCTCCTTCAGGCTGTTTTCATAGAGTCCCAAATATACATCAAGCACTCGGTCAAGGACTTTTTTTAGTGTTTTTAATTTAGTTATTTTTAATTGAAGGGTAATTGCTTTATGGCATTGCGTTGGTTTCTACCAAACATCAGCAGGAATAAGCTTTAGATTTACCCATGTCCCCTCCTTCTTGGAGAAGGAAATGGCAACCCTCTCCAGTACTCTTGCCTAGAAAATTCCATGGATGGAAGGAGCCTGGTGGGCTACAGTCCATGGGGTCGCAAAGAGTCAGACACAACTGAGCAACTTCACTTCACTTCACTTTCTTCCTCTTGAACCTCCCTCCCACCTCCCTCCCCGCCCCACCCCTCTAGGTTGCTACAGAGCCCCAGCTTGAGTTCCCTGAGCGGTACAGCAAATTCCCATGGTTCTCCATTTTACATATGGTAATGTGTGCTGCCCGTTACCCTCTCCATACATCCCTCCCTCTCCTTTCTCACCCCACCTCCAGCTGTGTCCATAAGAGTGTTCTCTACATCTGAAGCACTCAGTCAAGGCTTGCTGAGAAAATGATTACATAGATTTGTTCATAATTTTATCCAAGTCCCTCCAATAGAGCATCAATTCAGTCCCCAAGTAATTAATCTGCCTGGTATTTACCCCCCTCTCAACTATTTAAAATATAGCTTGACTCCAGCTTAATTAACCAGAAGCTGCTGTCTATTGTTTTATGAGGCGAGTCTGACCAGATTTTAAAACACATTAATGGCAAGTTTGTTTATCTCCTCTCTTTCTCAGTGAGCACACAGCAGTCCTTCATGTTGGGCCTCCTATATTTGTGTCTCATAATGTCCCCAAGAAATTAAAAACGTGCAAAATGAGACAAACAAATGTTTAAAGATGCATGGGATCCTGCTTATTTTCCCCAAGTTGTGATATTGGTTAATGCAAAGTTTGACTGTTTTCTCAGTGTCTTTCTCTGAGGCCGTGATAATAAGTGTCGAGTGGACGAAGGCAAACCTAGAAATCAGCCAGGTGACCTTCAGGCCGGGAAGAAGATGAAGTCAGCGGTAAGTGCAGACTCTTCCATTTTATAATAGCAAGCATGGTCTCTGTGCGATAAAATCCCATTTTCAATTAAAAATTTCAATTTTCACATTGAGGCTTAGTGCAAGAGCTAATGTTTTTTGCTTGCAGTATACTGTCAGCTTCTCAGATAGCAAGAGGTAAATGGTGGATGCGTGTTCTCAAAAAAAAGTGATTTTTTTTTTTAGCTGAAGAGAAAAATAGGACAAATCGTGCCTTAGGGTGTGCTGCGGTCTGAGTGTCTGTGTCTCCCCCATTACTCTTATGCTGAAATCCTAATGTCCAAAGCAATGGTAGTAGAGGCGGGGCCTTTGGGAGGGGCTTAGGTCTCTGAGGGTAGAATCATCAGTGAATGGGGTCAGCGCTCTTGGAAGAGACCCCACAGAGCCCCCTTGCCCCCCTTGTGTGGGGGGTTAAAGAGAAAGACAGCCATCTATCAGGAAACAGGCCCTCCTGAGATACCAAATCTGCTGGCGCTGTGTTCTTGGACTGCAGCTTCCAGAACAGTGAGAAAGAAATTTCTATTGTCTGTAAGTTACCTTGTGTGTGGTATTTTGGGATAGCAGCTGAAAGGGACTGAGACAGGGTGTCAGGTGTCACAGAAAGTGTGTGTGAGGGGGAGGGGGTGGGGAGCCATGGCTAGGGAACTGATCCATCTCATCTGGGAACTGAGGTAAGACCTTTAAGGATTATTCGAGATGCGGTGGAAGATGCTGAAAGAGAACAGACACTCGGCAGAGGGGCTGGCCCTGGTGGGGGTGGTGGGAGGACTTACAGAGAATGGGGACCAAAGCGATCGATGCAGGGTCAGGCAATGAATGACCTTGGACAAGGAATGATAAGGAATGGGGGCTTTATCTGATGCTCGTGGTATTTTAAGGACAGTGGTCAAAAGACTGGAGGCCACTGAAGTCAGGACACCACTGGACACCCTAATCAGAGATGGTAGAATCCTAAGCCAACCTTGGGGCAGTAAGGATGAAGAGAAAGCCTGTGAGTTAAGAGTTCTCTAAGAATTAGGCTTGTTCCTGTGGCTGATTCATGCCGATGTTTGGTAGAAACCAATGCACCATTGTAAAGCAATTATCCTTCACTTAAAAATAAATAAATATATAAAGTCCAGCTGGAAATAAAATAAAAAGCAGAGAGAAAAGAGTGGATACGTGTGTGTATAACTGATTCACTTTCCTGTACATCTGAAACTAACACAATACTGTAAATCGCCTATACTCCAATAAAAATGTTTTAAAGTATTTTATTTTTTTTTTTAAATAAAGAATTAGGTTTGTTGACAAAATAGAGGGATGAGGAGGAGGGAGTGGTCCAGAGTGTCGGTGGACCGTGGTGAATACAAGGCTAGCAGTGGTGAATACAAGGCTAGCAGTGGTGAATACAAGGCTAGCAGTGGTGAATACAAGGCTAGCAGTCTGCTTGGTGGAGGGCGCACCCAGGTCCGGGTGGCAACGCGGGATTTGAAAGGCTGATGTGACATCTCCTAGTAGCTGGAGACGCAGGTCAGAAGGGAAAGGACGACCTTTCCCAGGGACTGTTGTTTCTTGTGTTCACCAGCTCACGACCAGGTCCATCATGGGCATCCGATAAACTCTGAAAAAGACAGGACGAGGGTGCCCAGTGTCAGCTCTGCATGCAAAGAGCTTACAAGCCATCACTCCCCTTCTCACCACAAGAAAAAGCTGAGCCCACTGAAGACCAATGACCTTTCTGCGAGCCCCCAGAGAGCTGAGGTCACAGAGCAAATCACCACCCTAGGATCTAGAGAGAAAGGTCTGCTTACCTGGAGTAGAAGCCCCGGGAGCTATGAACTGTTAGACACCCTTAAAGCGGGGATTTGATAAATTGCTCAAGGCTGAATGCAGATAAGAATAAGAGCGAAAAGCCTTCGGAGGTCACAGTTCGAGTTCCTCTAGACTTTCTAGGAACCCCTCCACGTTAAAATGACAAGGAGCCAAGACAATCCCTTGAAAGTCAAAAAGAAAAGGACAATTGCTGAGAAATACACTGAGTGTTTCCCTGGTGAAGGCCTACTTTCCAGGGAAGATGGACACTCCCGGAGTCTTGCCTCCCTTGTGTGCGTTTGTTAGTCACTCACCACCGGGCTCCTCTGTCCATGAAATTCTCCAGGCAAGAATACGGGAGGGGTGGTCATTTCCCTTCTCCAGGGGATCTTTCCGACCCGTGGATCAGACTCTGCGTGGTGGGCAGATTCTTTGCCTTGTGAGCCACGAGGGAAGCCCCATGGTGGAAAAGCGCTTCCCTGACTCTAGCGCCCTCTGGTATCTGTGCCTAAGAGTGAGGTGGGTTAGTGAGCAGCACCTGTGAAGTTCACAACACAAAGACACAGACACACCCAGAGACGAAGGTGGACACACAAAGTGACAGGAACGTCTCCCCTCTCTCGCAGAGAGGATTAGAGCCTAAACAACTCTCTCACAGAGTGGATTAGAGCCTAAACAACCACAAGAGGCAGGCTTCTGAGGAAGAGGGCTTCTAAAAGCCCAAGGGCAACAGGGGGGACAAAAACAGAGAAACTGAAGCTTCAGGCGCCTCCAGCAAATATTAAATGCATCCCAGCCTCTAGCCAGATTTAACCATACAACCAACCTCACCATGAAGGCCAAGTTACCCCATCTATTATGTTTGGCTTTCAGCAAAAAACGGCCAGGCCTGCTCAAAGGCAAGAAAGAGCATAGTCCCAGGACACAGAGCAAACATTAGAACAAGTCTCAAATGTGACATAGACGTTGGGATTATCAGATAGGTGATTTAAAATAATTATAATTAATATCATCGTGTGAAAGACTTTAATCAAAATATAGACAACACGCAGAAACACATGGGCAATGGAAGCAAAGAGATGGAACCTAAGAAAAAATTCAAAGGAAGTGCTGGAAATCAAAGAAATGAAGAATGTCTTTGATTGGCTCGTCAGTACACTGGCCAAGGAAAGACTCTGTCATCCTCTGAAAAATGTTGGCAAATTTTTTTCTGCAAAAGGCAGATGGTAGACATTTTAAGCTTAGCAGACCAAGGGGCAAAATCAAGGACATTTTGTGATATTTACACAGCAAGAGAGAAAAGAGATTTCCACAAAATTTTATTGATGACATTCGACTTCTAGTACCTAATTACAATAGAACAAAACTGAGGATGAAAGCGAATAGTCTTAAATAAGTTTATTTTTTCTAGACATTTTCTGGGCACATTTCTGCAGTTGCTGCTCCCAAACCTGACTTAATGAACTCATCATGAGTAAAAGCAGCTTTTCTTGCCCAGAAACTTGCTTCAATAGCAGCTGCATTTTCATTTTTCGAATTTTTGTGAAGAAATTCTGCTGTGGTGAGATGGGATACACTTTCTAATTTTTCTGACCATCACCGCGCTGAATGAGGAAACGCTTAGTCTGGTAATGCTGATGTAGAGAGTGTCCTTCCACACGTGCCTGGAGTCATGCCTGATGAACCTGGTGCCTGACCGTAGCAACATCATCCACCCGCTCTTGCGTCTTAACATTGCGACGCATGGCGTCCACTTTCACTGCTTTTCCTGTCTTGATATGGGCTTCCCTGATGGCTCGGGGATAAAGAATCCACCTGCAGTGCAGGAGCAACAGAACACACGAGTTTGATTCCTGGGTTGGGAAGATGCCTTGGAGTAGGAGATGGCAAGCCACTCCAGTTTTCTCACCTGGGAAACCCCATGGACTGAGGAGCCTGGCGGGCTATAGTCCATGGTGTCCCGAGAGTTGGACATACTGAGCTCACCTGAGGCTGTTCTGACATAATGGGCACGCACGAGTATCAGGCTTCCCCGATGGCCCAGCTGGTAAAGCATCCGCCTGCACTGCAGGAGACCCCGGTTTGATTCCTGGGTTGGGAAGATCCCCTGGAGAAGGGATAGGCTACCTACTCCAGGATTCTTGGGGTTCCCTTGTGGCTTATCCGGTAAAGAATCTGCCTGCAATGTGGGAGACCTGGGTTTGATCCCTGGGTTGGGAAGGTCTCCTGGAGAAGGGAACGGCTTCCCACTCCAGTGTTCTGGCCTGGAGAAGTCCATGGGCTGTATAGTCCATGGGTCGCAAAGAGGCAGAAATGACTGAGAGAATTTCACTTTCACTGGTAGTAAAAAAAAAAAAAAAGTCTTAGAACATCAACATACACAATCCTTAAGATGCAGGCTACAGCTATTGCTTCTGTGTCTGCCTGTGGGATCTGCAGGGTGGGGCCGGGAGAACCACTGGGGTCTCAGGAGCAGCTCTGGTCTCTGATGCAAGACCTGTGCAGCCATGGGCAGGCATGACTGAATGGGCAGGCTGAGTTCAGCAAATCTGTATTTACTGGTGCCAAAAAATGTGATTTCATGTAATTTTCACATATCATGAAATATTTTTCTCTTATGTTCTTTGTAAATCATTAAACAAAGTAAAAGAACTCTTAGTTCATGGGCCATAACAGCAACAGCTGGTGGGCCAAATCAGTCATTTGGAATTCCCTGCCTATAATTTTCTGCTCCTTCTCTCCTGTTTTAAACTTATAGATTGTATTTCTACTCATTCAATGACATCCCTTAATTTTAAAAAATTATGCTACTAAATTTTATTTTATAATGAAGAACAATCATGTTTCTAGTTTTTAAATCATGCCTAAGGAATTATGTTGTTTTATACAATGAAGTCCAAAGATAATGATGTTTCCTTCCTGTGCCTGAGCTTTCTTGGAAATGGGACACAATGGATCCACATCTCTGGAGCTGAATTTGAAGACAGTGAAGGCGGCTTTTCTCTGCCGCTCCCTTCCCTGCTCTTTGTTACAAGAAAGGCAGTGTGGATGGTAGGAAAACCAGTGAGTTTTGGAGTCCAGGTAGTTTAGCTCTAAACCTCGGTCTCCAGCACTCTGCCGCCCTCGGGTGAGTCACTTGACCTCTCTAAGCCTAGCTTTCGCATTTGTAAAGCTGAGTTAATACCACCTTCCTCGCTTATCAGCTTTTAGCAGAAGCCATGTCTTTGAGGCCCTTGCTGGCAGTGGGCACTCAGTACCAGGGCACCATCCCTCCTGACCCAGGCCTGCCCGGGGCATCTGAGAGGATTTCATTTCCACAGCAGGGGTCTGTGTCCCTACATTCAACACCCCAGCTCTGCAGCTTTGCTCTCTCTTGAAGCTGGCACCTATTTTGCAGCATGTCTGAATGAAGCCTCTAACCTGAGCATCTTGAATTCGCAACGTCCGCAGCCCCTGTCTGGATTCACCAAAGCCTTCTCCAGTGGATGGCACACAGGCCAGGGGTCTCAGCACCAGCTCTTGTCATTCTACACCCAGTTTTGCTGAAAGTCTTTTTTTTTTTAAAGTGTAGATGGCCCAAAGGGAGCCATGGGGCTGCTGTATGAAAGAGCCCAGGTGAAATCTGAGCCAGAGTAGGGTCCCTCCTGAGATGCCAGAAGAATTCAAAACATCCATCTTACTAGATACTGGAAAACGTGTGACTTTTTCCTGTTATAAACTCATTTTAATTTTGTGCCTGCAATGAATGCATAAATATGATATGTGTACTAACAGACTGACACACTCAAGCCCTGAAAATGAAGAAACTTTCCTGCCAGGAATGAAAAAATTTCTTGCTAATGAAGAAATATTATTGCTGTAGATTCTTATACGTCTTACATTTCTTTACATATCGTTCATATATTATATATCCTAGCCAGATTGAATGAAAAAAAAAAAAGGTTAAGGATAATGTATTTCTTAAAATTTGCATTACAAATGATTCTTTAAAGTTTCCTTCTTTCCTTCCCTTATAACTTCTTTCTTACATTGTATTTTTTAAGTAACATACCAAATTGTTTTTAATTTCACTCAATTAAAATGCGTGATGAAAAATATACAATGTGATTTGTTCTTCTTGACAAAAATTTTAAAACAGTAAGTCAAACAAACCAAAGTAAGTAAAACAGCAAGGCCATTCTGTTACACTCAGGATTCCAAAAAGAGCAGAAAGAATTAAGCTCCAGCTTTTCAAGAATCCTGAAACAGAAACCATTCATTAAAGTATTAATTCTGTTGCCTTGAGAAGTCTAGCTTCCCCTAAACTGACCTGCCCTTAGGCTGCAAGGACTGAAGTGTTCCCAGCCCAGCAGAGCGAGGTCCAGTCAAAGGGCATCCTTTGGTTCAGGTGGAGAAGTTAATGTTTGCCTTAGGCAGAGGCAAACCACCCGTGCGTGCAGGGATGAGGGCTGGCTGCAGCTGATGAATTGCTGGGACAGATCAGGGCGCTAGGAGCCAGGCAGACTCCTGAACATTGCTAGAAGATGCAGTCGAAATTATGAGCCATACACACACTCAGAAATGGTCTGGACCTAACAGAAGCGGAAGATATTAAGAAGAGATGGCAAGAACACACAGAACAAAAAAAATCTTCACGATCCAGATAATCACGATGGTGTGATCACTCACCTAGAGTCAGACATCCTGGAATGTGAAGTCAAGTGGGCCCTAAGAAGCATGACTACAAACAAAGCTAGTGGAGTGATGGAATTCCAGCTGAGCTGTTTCAAATCCTGAAAGATGATGTTGTGAAAGTGCTGCACTCAATATGCCAGCAAATTGGAAAACTCAGCAGTGGCCACAGGACTGTAAAGGGTCAGTTTTCATTCTAATCCTAAAGAAAGGCAATGCCAAAGCATGTTCAAGCTACTGCACAATTGCACTCATCTCACACACTAGCCAAGTAATGTTCAAAATTCTCCAAGCCAGGCTTCAACAGTACCTGAACCATGAACTTCCAGATGCTCAAGCTGGATTTAGAAAAGGTGGAGGAACCAGAGATCAGATTGCCAATATCTGTTGGATCATCAAAAAAGCAAGAGAGTTCCAGAAAAACATCTGCTTTATCAACTCTGCCAAAGCCTTTGACCCTGTGGATCACAACAAACTATGGAAAATTCCGAAAGAGTTGGGAATACCAGACCATCTGACCTGCCTCTTGAGAAATCTGTATGCAGGTCAGGAAGCAACAGTTAGAACTGGGTATGGAACAACAGACTGGTTCCAAATAGGAAAAGGAGTACGTCAAGGCTGTATATTGTCACCCTGCTTATTTGACTTATATACAAAGCATATAATAAGAAACGGTGGACTGGATGAAGCACAAGCTGGAGTCAAGATTGCCGGGAGAAATATCAATAACCTCAGATATGCAGGTGACACCACCCTTACGGCAGAAAGTGAAGAAGAACTGAAGAACTTCTTGATGAAAGTGAAAAAGGAGAGCGAAAAAAGTTGGCTTAAAGCTCAACATTGAGAAAACTAAGATCATAGCATCTGGTCCCATGACTTCATGGCAAATAGATGGGGAAAGAAGGGAAACAGCGACCGACTTCAATTTTTGGGCTTCAAAATCACTGCAGATGGTGACTGCAGCCATGAAATTAAACGACACTTGCTCCTTGGAAGAAAAGTGATGACCAACCTAGATAGTATATTCAAAAGCAGAGACATTACTTTGCCGACAAAGGTCCCTTTGGTAAAAGCTATGGTTTTCTCAGTAGCATGTATGGATGTGAGAGTTGGACTATGAAGAAAGCTGAGCTCCAAAGAATTGATGCTTTTGAACTGCAGTGTTGGAGAAGACTCTTGAGAGTCCATTGAACTGCAAAGAGATCTAACCAGTTCATCCTAAAGGAAATCAGTCCTGAATATTCATTGGAAGGACTGAGGCTGAAGCTAAAACTCCTATACTTTGGCTACCTGATGCGAAGAACTGACTCATTGGAAAAGACCCTGATGCTGGGAAAGATTGAAGGTGGGAGAAGGGGATGACAGAGGATGAGATGGTTGGATGGCATCACCGACACAATGGACATGAGTTTGAGTAGCCTCTGGGAGTTGGTGATGGACAGGGAGGCCTGGCGTGCTGCAGTCCATGGGGTCACAAAGAGTAGGACACGACGGAGCGGCTGAACTGAACTGAACACACCCTCTTTGCCTCTCTCCATCTAAGTCTCATTAAGCCCAGACCCTGTGTGAGGAACACAGAGCATGAACTCATTTGTGTCTTTAAATTCTTCCTGCCTTCTTGGAATCTCAGCCTTGTTCTAATAATGAGATTAAGGTCTGGGAAGGGCAGAGGTGTTAGGAAAATGTAGCCTGGCAAAGGCCGAGGCATCTTTGGCAAAGAAGAACTCGTGTGGCCTTGGAGGTGTCAGCCTGGATTCTCTAGGACATTGTATCATTACAGTTGCTCTTGTGTTCAAAGGGAGAGATTAATCAGCCATTATTGGCCTCAGCATCTCCCATCACATCTCTGGCTTTTCCTGCCTGCGGCTCCACACCCCTTGGTGTGCAGCCTGTCCGCAGAGGGCACTCTGCACAACAGTGGTCTCCAGGGCTGTATCTCCTCCCATTTTGTACCTGCAGGTTCCAGTTGAAGGTTTGGCTCTATGTAAGGAGGAATCAGGCCTGTTACAGGAGACTAGAGGGCCCATGAAGGGAGGGAGAGTGTGTGGAAAGCTTAGGGTACAACTGCCAACTCGCATACTTATTCATTCACTCAACTGCTACCCCCCAGCTGTTGATTAAACACAGCATGTGACTCCTGCCCACACTGACCCAAGAGAGGACGTAGGCAAGAGCAGGGCCTTCTGGAGGTGTGAGACAGTCCATCCAGGGGCCACAGGTACAGAGCAGAAAGACACTTAACTTCGATGCCAGGGAAGGATCCCTGAAAAGTGAGATAGCTCTCAGACCTGAAGGACAGAGTGGGAGGGGTGGGAGTGAGGGCAGGTAGTAGGTAGGTTCTTGCTGCCACAACTTGACTTAGCTGTGGCCTCTGGGATCACTTAATCTTCCTGAGCCTCAGTTTCTGCATCAGTGAAATGGGGATAATAACACTTGCCTCCCTGGGAAGTCGTGAGGGCTTAATGAGATGATGGCCAATAAGCAGGTAACAGAGTCCTTGTCACCCTGATATTCAGCATTGGAAGGATGCACGGGTGATTCTTGGGAGTAGAGAAAGCCTCCAGAACTCATCAGTTCAATTGGCTCCATGTTAAAGAACAGATATAACTCTGATTTTTGTAATGAAACTATTCATTTACCCTCCGCAAACTGAATTGGATCATTTCACATTCTTGGTGTTCAGTCCCTGATGAGCTTACTAGAGACAGCAGTCAGCTTATGGCAGGTGTCAGGAAATTAGCCTTGAGGAACGTTCTTTAGCAAATTTTACATTAGATTAAAAGAGAGAGAGTTCTCCAGGCTTCAATGAATGGATATAGGGATGCACCAAAAGAATCCATACCCAGGGGCTTTGGGGAAAAGCCAGCTCCTGTCACAGGAGTGGCTGCCTCTTGTGACCCTCAGTTGATAGATCTTCTTCTAAGAGCTCAGGATTTATGTTAAAGTTTCTGAATGACCCTATGGAGAAGGGAGCAGACCACACTGGCTCCTGCCCAGGGCAGTGCTCAACTCCCAGCCTAGGTCACAAGTAAGTTAAGAACCTGAGAAGGGAAACCAACACTTCCAAGCGTTCAGGGTATAAGAAACACAGCAATGCGGTGATTTGGTATTTGCAGATGAGATGGCTTATGAACTGAGCATAAAGCCTGTGTTTTGAAGCCGAATAACTGCCGTCCAGTAACTGTAACTGCTCCCTGTCTCTGCCTCTCCCACAGGGAGGAGGCCTTGGAAAGAGTGTTCACTACAGGGCTGAATGCAAAGCCAGACGCATAGCTGACACTCAGAAGATTTACTGAACGCGTCAAATTTTCCCAGGATGTGTGGCCAGGCCCCTACTGCATTCTGTGACCATGCACGTGCTCCTCTCCACCTAAAATCAAACCCAAGGGCCAACGAGATATTCTCACAGTACTGCTGAAAATACTGTGCCTCTGAGTATCATGGGTTGGTGCTGTCAAGGCTTTCCCCTTGAGGATCCTGGCCAAAGCCTGGCTCTATGATCTGCATGGTGTGTGTGTGTGTGTGTGTGTCTGTGCATGGGCATGCTCAGCTGTGTACATATGAAGGTGCATTTCTGAGTATGGACCATAAAAAGGTTGTGTGTCTATCAAGAGTCCTTTTTAGTTCTCATTAGAAGAATTTCTGAAGATCATTTAGCCCCTTCCCTCCCTTTTTTAAAATTTGTACAATATTGTGTTGGTTTCTGCCATACAACAACACGAATCATATCCCTTCTGTCTGAGCCTCCCTCCCTTCCGCGCATCCCACACTTCTGCATCATCACAGAGCGCCAGACTGGGCTCCCCGTGTTATACCGAAACTTCTCACCAGCTGCGCACTTTACACATGATAGTGTTGATGCCACTCTCTCCATCCGTCTCATCCTCTCCTGCCCCCACGGTGCCCACAAGTCCATCCTCTACATCTGCCTCTTGGATCCCTTCCTGCAAATACCCGCATCAGTACCATTTCTCTTGATTCCATATATATGCATTAATACGCTGTATGTGTTTTTCTCTTTCTGACTTCACTCTGTATAGGGCTTTCCGGGTAGCTTAAGTGGTAAAGGATCTGCTTGCAATGTGGGAAACCTGTGTTTGATCCCTGGGTCAGGACGATCCCCAGCAGAAGGCAGGAATGGCAACCCACTCCAGTATCTTGCCTGGAGAATCCCATGGACAGAGGAGCCTGGCTGGCTACAGTCCTTGGAGTTGCCAAGGTTCAGACACGACTAAGTGAATAACACTTTAAGTTTTCTTTCACTCTGTCTAACAGGCTCTGGGTTCATCCACCTCACTAGAACTGATTCAAATTCATTCTTTTTGTGGCTGAGTGATATTCCACTGCATATATGTACTACATCTTTATCCACTCATCTGTCTGTGGACACCTAGGTCGCCTCCATAATCTGGCTGTTGGAAAGAGTGCTGCAATGAACACTGGGGGTACACGTGTCTTTTTCAACCATGGTTTTCTCAGGGTATAAACCCAGTAGTGGGGTTGCTGGGTCATACGGTGGATTTACTCCTAGTTTTTTAAAGGACTCTCCATGTTGTTCTCCATAATGGCTGCTGGGCAGATGGCGGGACTGTGCCAGGAGAGTCCTCTCCCTGGGCCTTGGAGCCCCGTGGTGGTACCCAGACTGAATCTACACTTGCTTGTCTCTTTGGTCTTTGAAGTAGTAAATCCTGTGCTTTTGCATCTCGAGGGTAGGAGCTGTAAGCTATGGCTTTTAAAGTTTACATTCTCACAAGTCAGAATGGTCATCAAAGCTTCACTTAATCCTTTGACTCAGCTTTTCCATAGACAGAATCACAATGAACTTCAGACTCTTGTTTCAGTAAAGAGTTACAAAAATTACCATAAGGTTATTTCATTGAATAAAACAAAGTCACGTGATAACACTGGATGTACTTAGGAAGTGAAAGATTAGAAGTTGAAGATGAACACGCCAAGGCAGCATTACCAAAGTACATTGTATTCGTCATAGATGGACACACTCAACATTTAATCCATGTGGGAATTCCTATCTTGAAACCCAGTGCCCACTTCTTAAAATTTTAGCTACTATATTAAAAAAAAAATACTTTTAACAAATATTTGAGTCTTCATCACAAATGTTTCTTTTCTGCCTGAGGACTTCTTGCCACCCCATTGACAATTTCCATAGGAGGTAATACACAATTTACATCATTACTATACTCTTTAGTTTTCAACCACCTAAAGATTTCCACTGCTGCTGCTGCTGCTAAGTCGCATCAGTCGTGTCCGACTCTGTGCGACCTCATAGACGGCAGCCCACCAGGCTCCCCTGTCCCTGGGATTCTCCAGGCAAGAACACTGGACTGGGTTGCCATTTCCTTCTACGGTTTGGCAAAATGAAAAGAATTTCTAACAGCCCAGTATCTTCCCCCTCTGAGGTTGGAAACATGCCATTTCTTTATTTGAAACTATTCAATGCCACAGAAATGCTGATTCAGATGAAGAACTGAGTGTCTCAACTATACTTGTCGAGTGCCTATACCCTCATACCCTCTTTTTGGAAAGGTTTGCAGTTAGTTTTTAAACAACTTGAAATTTCCTCAAGAGAAAAGCCATAGCTTACAGCGCCTACCCTCGAGATGCAAAAGCATGGTATTTTACTACTTCAAAGACCAAAGAGACAAGCAGGTGTAGATGGGGTCTGGGTACCACCACGGGGCTCCAAGGCCCGGGGAGAGGATTCTCCTGGCACAGTCCCTCCATCTGCCCAACAGCAGCTGGTCCTTCTGCTGCCCACATGCAGCTTGCTTGGAAACTAAAGTCAAATTCATGAGACCTGGCCCAAAGAAGATATTTAGTTATTAACTGGTGACAAGCTGCTTTGCTTTTCTTACTCATTTTGATTTCAGCAGTTTCTTTCCTCTGAGAAAATCTATCTTTGGGATCATCTGGGATCATTCCAAAGCTGACTGCTCCAGGGCCCAGGAACTGCATTTTGGCTCCCCCTCCCCCCTACGCCGACCCCCTTCATTGTGAAAATACATGGAGACAAATAAACTGTCATGGAAATGAGATGGTTTCTGAGTCCCAAATACCTTGCATTGCTAGAATTAAACTATGTATTTCTCAGGAAGAGTCATCTCTTTGGTTATACCATTACTAATTAATGGTATAAAGCAGGAATGGAAGAATCATTCTTTCAACATCAAAAATTGATTTTAGTCAAACAAACTAAAAGTTGAAAGATCTTTGTGAAGCCCTTTCCCCTCTACTTTAACAGAAAAATCACTGTTGGAAGAACAAAAATGGCAGCTTCATACCAGTTTTGAACAGCCATGCAGCTTTGATGTGTGATGTTTATATATACATTTATCAGCCAGTTTTCTGAAAGCTCCAATAATTGTAAAAGTGTGCATTGTACTTTCTCAGTGTTGTCAAGCTTATTTTTAAAAATTCCTTTACTCCAAGTTTCCTGCAAATGCAGAATCTAGACTGAAAATGCTGAAAACATTGGTGATTCCTTCAAATGTACAGAACAGCAGGTACATTCAAGTTACAGTCTGGTGATGTTTATTTTTAGCATTTTTGTTAATTAAATAGGCCTGAGAGAAGAAAATTCTTTCCTTTTGTAATGCGAGGATTTTCTTTTTCCTTGCCGGTTTTCTTAAATTGTATTACCTTGCTGGGAGCACTTAGGGTTGATTGTCAGTTTGGCAACAAAGTATCACAACAGAGCTCCTAGGCAGCTGTCCTTCCCCAGCCTGGCAGCAGAGATCAGAGGCGAAGCAGCCACTTCATGCTTCCAGAGAGGCTCAAAGGAACACCACCTGGGGCTCCAAACTCACCCCAACACTTGGCTTTTTCTATTCACACCCAGGCTCCTTCCCTTCCTCTCTCATCTTTCCTCTCCCCAACCCTGCTGCGTCCCTTACACACACACACACACACACACACACACACACACACACACATCAGGATCATTACTGGCTCAGCCTTAAGAAACCATCAAATTGTTGGCATCCTTTCCAGCGGCAGTGGCTGCGGTGGGCCCAGGTCAGTCTTCGGAAAACTGTTGCAGCTCCCTGGAGGCAGAGGCGCTCCCTGGAGGCAGAGGCGCTGCTGGGGCTCGCCAAATCCTCTGCCCTCCTCCAAGTTCACGGGGTCCTCTCCCTGCTTGGCCTCCCCAGGAAGACACCTCTCCTGCGCCCCCAGCACAGAGGGTGGGTGTGCCCCACCAAGAGCCCTCTGCTCCAGGACAAACCAATGACCCCCGGGCCCGAGCGACAGAAACTCGGGGAGCTACCGAGGCAAACATGTCTCCTCCCAAAGACTGCTGGCTCCAGAAATGACCTTCTGAGCAAATACAAATGGGAGGAGAGGCTTACATTTGCAGG
>SJXQ01006071.1:285153-355095 GCA_006408695.1 Aepyceros melampus
ATCTCAGGACACCTCGCTCATCTAGGGAGCCCGAGATGCAGGGCTAGTCTGCGCGGTGGCCTTGGGCACAGGGTGCCCTGGGTGGCAAAACCCTCCGCTGGGTTTCCCAGGACGCAGGGAAAACAGGGACGTCCGGGTGGGGCGCTCGACGCCCTCCCCCGGACCCTGGCTCCCGGCTTCGCTTCCCCGCGCGGAGGCTGATTCGAGGAAGACCAGGAGCCCCTGCACCCCGCGTGCCCTCGCTCGGAGGAGCGCATCAACGTTCAGAGATAATTAGAGGGGCCCCGAAATTCAGCGCCCGCGGTGGTAATACCCACGTTGGAGAAATCGGTCTCCCCTGGGACTTCTCCATTGTCTCCCCACTTTGGGAGATGAGGAGGGAGCAGGAGGCGGCCCTCGGGTGGGGCTAAAGGTTAGAGTGAAAAGACGGGAGCTCTGGGGGGAAAGGGGGCCACACTGGAGTTCCCTGTTTCTCTCCGTGTGGTCTTAGGCCGCTCAGGTTGTAATTTAGAATTTAACGTAAAACAACCAGTTTGTGAAACTGTTTCACAAGCAGTGGAAGGGAGGGTCCCTCCATGGGCACACGGGATTCTCCGCTAAGAAGTAACAGCCCGTTGGGAAGTGGTTCGCGAACTACAGGAACTACACTCATTTCTGCCTTCGGAGAGAGCAGAGACCAGAAATCCTGGTCTTTTGGCCAAGGACAGGAAAGTAACAGACCCCAGCAGATCTCTGAAGTCAGCGCCTCATCCCTCCCTGCGCCCCCTTCTGGAAGATTCCTAATTGATGGCAAAGGCCTCGGAGATGGGAAGACCCTAAGGCCTTTCAGAGCACCACCCCCATCCCTGCAGGGATGGTTTAGAGGGGAGGAGGACAGCAGTACCTCCTTTGGGAAAGCATGCCCCTGATTCTTCCTGTTTCTGTCAAGAAACGGCAGCCAGAACCATCTGTCTGCCAGTTAAGAGATCTTCAGAATGTCCTCACAGCGTTACACACACCCTGTCTCTACTGTAGACATGACAAGTTTTCTGGTGACTCGCTGCCTAGGAGTCCTAAATAGGACTGGTCCTCTCCTTCGCATTTTAACCCGTCCCCTTTTCCTTTATTCTCAAACGTGGCCCCACTGCCTACTTTGCGGGTAGGTCTCCCCATCCTTCCTCTGCCAGATTTTTAGGCACACCTGGTTTCCTTCTTCTGGTCCCCACGGGAGAGGTGTCCCTGCTTCGTCATGTCCGTCTTTCCTTGCTTCTCTTCAGCAGCCCAGCCTCCCAAAGGTTTGTCTCTGTCAGCTGTTGATGTCCCTTCTGTCTGGAGAACACTCTAGTGCGGCCCGGACAGGCGTCCGCCCCCAAGACTCCACTGAAACTGCTCAGACACAGCCTCCAGTGGCCTCTGTCCCTCCGAGTCCAATGACAGCTCTTCCTCATGTTGTTCAGCTCTCAGGAGCTCCTGACACTTTCTAGAATCGACACCCTCTTCCCACCAGCTTCTAAACTCTGTCCTCTGGTTTACTTCCTCTTCTCCAGCTCCTTCTCGGACTCAGCTCTATTCCAGGCCCTTTCCTCACTCTTGTTGCTTGGATTACTGGCCCTTAACTCACGGTTTCTCAGCCTCATCACTATTGGCATATTGGGCTGGATAATTCCATCTTGTGCACTGGAGGATGTTTAGAAGCATCTCTGACCTCAGCCCACTAGATGTTGGCAATACTGCTCTGCTGAGACAACCGAAGATGTCTTAAAACATTGCCAACTGTTGCTTGTGGGGCCAAGTCACTCCTGAATGAAAATGTCTGCATTAACTAGTGATTCTGTCATCTTTATCATCCATTTGGATGTCTTCCTCTCCAATACCTTGTGTCTCATGCTAATTTATTATCTTCTACATGAGAGCAGCCTCCAGCAGATGAGAGCTCCTCTAGTCCCCACAGCCCCTGAGGAAGTAGGAACTTCAGTCCTACAATCACAAGGAACTGAATTCTGTCAATAGCAGGAATGACCTCGGAAGAGGACTGAGATCCAGATGCAATAACCAACAGTTTATTTTAGCAGAGCAGAGAGCTGCCATGCTTTGCTTGATGTTTGACCTAAAGAATGTGAGGTAGTGAATGGGGATTGTTTTGAGCTGTTAAGTTTGTGGTCATTTGTCACAGAGCAAAAAATAAAAAAAAATAAAAAAAAAAAACTAAAAGCCCTTAAAGATACAACTCCAAAATCAAAAGGGGCATGTCATCCCAGTTCAGTACCCTACCTTTGTGGTCAGAAGGAGAGTTCTCACTTCTCATGGGCTTGTGCTTCCCCTGAGAAAAGCCCTGCTCTGACCTGACTTCTTACCATCTCCTGTGTAGAACTCCACACAGCCACTGATGACCAAGGCTGATTAGTGGGGTCTACATAACTTTTTTAAACATTCAAGATTGGAGAGAATTTGAAGGTTTTTCTGTCATTGAATAGATCATTTACAACATCAACAAAAGTTGTCCTTGACTTCTGCAATTCTGTCTACAAAATAGCGTCCCAAGTTCTGAAATTAGCTATGGGTTTCCATTTCCTCCTTCTAGAAGAGGTCGGGTCAGGGGTAACTGTGGCCAAGAGCCTAGACCCAGGTCAACCGGATTTTGGCTTGAGCCTTGCCTCCATCAATGGAACTTAAGTCAATGATTCCATCTCTGAGTTCCATTTTTTCTACTGCCGGTGAAGTACTTTGAGGTATTAGGTTTCTCAATGAATATACATGTCCTACTTCCTTACCACCCCATGGTAGTTCATAGCCAGAATTTACCTCAAACTCTTATCACTTAGAGAAAAACTGAAGCAATATTCAGACTCTGCAGACTCCCAACCTTTTTTCAACTGACAAATGAAGAAGGTGAGAGCTTTAGCTGCAGATAGACCTGGATTCAAATCCTGGCTCTGGTCCCAAACACCTGAAGGTGTAGGCTGCTTGACTTTTCCAAGTCTTAAGTTTTTTCTCTCTGCAGAGGGGAGCTAATACTACCCAGTTAATAGGTTATTAGAAAGATTAAATGAACCATGCGTGCCAAACACTTTCACATAAGTAATAAGTCCTTACAATGTAGGACTAGTGGTATTTTCTCTGTGTCTTTCAACCATTCACTGGTTTGGAGATCATATCTTGAGTTTACGGTTTGTCTCCCTACATGTTAAATATACTTTCATACCAAAAGTGTTATCCGCATTCTTAACATGAAACTGCGGAAAGGTTTTATTATAATATGTTTTCTCCAGTTTCCCCTGAATAACTTTTTAGCTTTTTTCTTTTCAAGTCAGAATCCAATGTGCTTACAAGAGCTGACTTGTACTTGTCGGGTCCCTTCAGTTTCTTTTGTTCTAGAACAGCCCCTTGGGCAGTGACTGCAGCCATGAAATTAAACGACACTTGCTTCTTGGAAGGAAAGTTATGGCCAAACTAGGCAGTGTGTTAAAAAGCAGAGACATTACTTTGTCAACAAAGGTCTGTTGAGTCAAAGCTATGGTTTTTCCAGTAGTCATGTACAGATGCAAGATTTGGACCACAAAGAAGGCTGAGTGCTGAAGAATTGATGCTTTTGAGCTGTGGTGCTGGAGAAGACTCTTGAGAGTCCCTTGGACTGCAAAGAGATCCAACCAGTCCATCATGAAGGAAATTAATCCCGAGTATTCATTAAAAGGACTGATGTTTAAGCTGAAGCTCCAATACTTTGGCCACTTGATGTGAAGAGCCCTCGATTCTGGGAAAGACTGAGGGAATGAGGAGAAGGGGACAACAGAGAATGGGACAGTTGGATGGCATCATTGACACAATGGACATGAGTTTGAGCAAACTCCAGGAGATAGTGGAGGACAGGGAAGCCTGTTGTGCTGCAGTCCATGGGATCACAGAGTCAGACACGACTGAGCAACTCAACAACAAGAACAGCCCCTACCTCACTGCTCTCAAATTGTTTACTTTTAAATGCCTTCAGACTTTGACTCTTTGAAAAGATCAGTCCCACCATCTGGGCGTGTCTGTTTTCTTCTGCTGATATTTAACTTATTACCATATTCCCTCCATTTCCTTTATATAGAAGTTAGATCTCAAAATTGGCACAGATTCAGGTTCCAGGATTTTCCGCATCTCATCAGGAAGCGCACGATGCCAGGTTGGTCCTCTCTCAGTGACTCTGAGCTTGTGTGTATGTTCAGTTGCTCAGTCGTGTCCGATTCTTTGCAGCCCCATGCACTGTAGCCCAGCAGGATCCTCTGTCTATGGAATTTTCCAGGCAAGAATATTGGAGAGCGTTACCAGTTCCTGCTCTAGGGGATCTTCTGGACCCAGCGGTCGAATCTGTGCCTCCTGAGACTCCTGCATTGGCAGGTGGATTCTTTACCATTGAGCCAACTCTGAGTTTGATCACTGGGCTAAAGGAGTGACTCTGGAAGGGCAGTTGGGAACTAACCCATGGGGTGATGCTTGGAGATGATAAACGTTCCCTGGTGGTCCAGTGGTTAGCACTCTGTGCTTTCAGTGCTGGAGCCTGAGTTCAATCCCTGGTGGGAGAACTAAGATCCTACAAACCACACAACATGCCTCCTCCCACACAAAAAAAAAAAAAAAACCAAAACACCCAACTCCTTGTGTAAAGTTATCCTTCCCAGGTGAGAATTGCTATTTATTTTATTTTCCATTAATTATTGCTAGCTAAATCAACTCTGTGGAGAAGGCAATGGCACCCCACTCCAGTACTCTTGCCTGGAAAATCCCATGGATGGAGGAGCCTCGTGGGCTGCCGTCCATGGGGTCATGAAGAGTCGGACACGACTGAGCGACTTCAGTTTCACTTTTCACTTTTATACACTGGAGAAGGAAATGGCAACCCACTCCAGTAGTCTTGCCTGGAGAATCCCAGGGGTGGGGGAGCCTGATGGGCTGTCGTCTATGGGGTCGCACAGAGTCGGACACAACTGAAGCGACTTAGCAGCAGCAGCAGCAGCAGCAGCAGCAGCAAATCAACTCTGTTGGAAGTTGCAAATTATAAATTTTCTCATTCTGTCATTCTTTTACATTCATTGTATCATTTTTCTGTAAAACAGAACTTTCTGTCATCAGCTGAATTTATCTGGTTTCCCTGAACTGTATATTAAAAGACCAGGAAATTGCATGATTTTTCCCGTTTATTGATCTATTTTAAGATTAAGGTGTTGCTAAAACAGTCATCTTAATTAGAAACAATGTTTTCATTTTGCCTCATTGGATTTCCCTGCGAGTATCATTATGGACTCGTAAATGTTTACATATTTAATATTTTAATAAATTATCATTATTTTTGTGATATTTATATGGTCCACAAGTGAGGCATTGGAAGCCCCTTGGAGCCAGCCTCTGTATCCTTTTGACATGGCCCCAGCAAGCTTTGGACTATTTTTGCTGTTTGATACAAGCAGGTTTGGGATTATTTTGTACTTTCCTGACCTAGATCTGTTATCAGCTATTTCTCCAGTGGGCCTTGGTTCCTTTTTAGAAGGAATAGTATTAAGAAACTAAAATACATGGCATAGGATATTTTGGTGGAGAAGGGATAACATTGCTTATAGAGTTTTCAATGGACAAATATAGGAAATGCATTTTTAAAAATCATGGTTGATATACTTCTTATGAAAGTTTAACCCTTACAAGATTTTTTCTTTTTTAAAAACTTTTACTCTATACCTGTGTCTTCTTTCTCTTACACTGGAGAGCTGATTCCTAGTAACTTTAGCACAATTAATTCTTGCTTGATCTCACAGCCTACCTCTGTGGTTTCCAATACCATGTCTGTATCATTATTAATAGAAAAACTATTGAATGATTTCTCTGAGCTCTTTTTATCCTTAAAATGTGTGCAGCCATGTAATTAAAAGACGCTTACTCCTTGGAAGGAAAGTTATGACCAACCTAGACAGCATATTCAAAAGCAGAGACATTACTTTGCCAACAAAGGTCCGTTTAGGCAAGGCTATGGTTTTTCCTGTGGTCATGTATGGATGTGAGAGTTGGACTGTGAAGAAAGCTGAGCGCCGAAGAATTGATGCTTTTGATCTGTGGTATTGGAGAAGACTCTTGAGAGTCCCTTGGACTGCAAGGAGATCCAACCAGTCCATTCTAAAGGAGATCAGTCCTGGGTGTTCTTGGAAGAAATGATGGTAAAGCTGAAACTCCAGTACTTTGGCCACCTGATGCGAAGAACTGACTCATTGGAAAAGACCCTGATGCTGGGAGGGATTGGGGGCAGGAGGAGAAGTGGACAGAGGATGAGATGGCTGGATGGCATCACTGACTCGATGGACATGAGTCTGAGTGAACTCCGGGAGTTGGTGATGGACAGAGAGGCCTGATGTGCTGCGATTCATGGGGTTGAAAAGAGTCAGACAAACTAAGCGACTGAACTGAACTGAAGGAAGTATAGTGAAAGGAATATTTTATAAAGCCCCTTGAACATTTTCTTTTCTCTGTGAGCTCTGTTGCTGTTTTGGCAGATTGTTGAGTTCATTATATTTTATTCCATGTTTGTTTAAAGCCTGGAATTTGCTAAGAAGTTGGGAAGCACCTTGGTCATTAAACTACACAATGATTATTTTCTTTCCTGTATGTGTTTAGTAAATAGATGTGGTGGAATTCATATGGGGGTTTCTTGAATGTTGAAAGTTGTGGGGATACACTGTTAGTGGCCATGTAAACTGGTGCAGCCACAATGGAGAACAGTATGGAGGTTATGGACGTTCCTTAAGAAACTAAAAATAGAGCTTCCATATGACTGCAATCCCAGTCCTGGCCAAGTATCTGGAGAAAACCAAGGTCTGAAAGGATACAAGCACCCCGGTTTTCATTGAAGCACTGTTTAGCCAAGATATGGGAACAACCTGAATGTCCATTGTCAGAGGACTGGACAAAGAGGATGTAGTACATATTTATAACAGAATATTACACAGTCACGAAAAAGAATGAATGATGCCACTTGCAGCAGCGTGAATGGGCCTAGAGAGTGTCCTACTGAGTGAAGTAAGGCAGACAAAGAAGGAGAAATACTGCATGACATCCTTTATATGTGGAATCCAAAAAGAAATGATACAAATGAACTTATTTACAAAACAGGAAGAGACTCACAGACTTAGAAAACAAATTTACAGTTGCTGGTGGGGAAGAGATAGTTAGGAGTTCGGTATGGTCATGTACACAATGCTATATTTAAAACTGATAACCAAGAAGGACCTGTTTAGCACACGGAACTCTACTTGATGTTATGTGGCAGCCTGGATGGGAGGGGGTTTTGGGGTAGAATGGGTGCATGTATATGTGTGGCCGAGTCCCTTAGCTGTTCATCCGAAGCTGTCACAACATTGTTAATTGACTGTGTTGTTGTTTAGGCACTAAGTTATGTCCAGCTCTTTGCAACCCCATAATTGGCTACACCTCAATATCAAATTAAAAGGTCAAAAGAAAAAGAAAATAATGGCAACCTTTGGGATCATGTAAGGATGTTCTAATTTTCATAGTAATATTTATTATCTTGTATCTCTGCAGAGAGGCAGATACTGTCAGACTGAGTGGGACCACGCTAACAGTGGTTGATTTTGATGGCAAGGAACTCGTCTGATGGATTCAGGTTTGAATCCTGGTCCCGTCAATTATTAGCTATTTGATTCTGGATGAGTTAACTTGGGCCTTTATTTTCTCCATCAGTAATAGAGTAATAGTAACCATCTCCCAGGCCCTTCCATCCCGACGGCGGCAGAATGATATCACGCATGTAAAGCACTGTGCACGTGTCCTGGCATAAAATCCACAGCAGTGACTGTTACTAGGATATCAAATAATAGCGCTTTTTCTCTCTTGACTAGTTTTTTAAAAAAAAATTTAAATATAATGAATATTTATCTTCCTTCATTGTAGCAAACAAATAGCAAACTCCAATATGCTTGGTGGAACAATGATTTTATTCTGTTTAGAATCTCACGTAATGACTTGGTTTATTCATCTTTCCTCTTCCCTCTGTAATTATGTGACTGTACTGCCATCTAGTGAAAAGTTTTAGTCTATTTCCTCAAGTAGCCCCATTTCATAGAGAAAAATCCCATGTTTACGTTGCAAAATGGCTTCAGTACCATTGCTTCCTTGTTACAAAGGTAGTGAAATAAACAAGAGAAAATAATATTAATAAGATTCAGAATGCACATCATCACTAAAGATGTTTTCAAATGAAAAAAGTAAGGAATAACCTAACGCTTCTCAAGGTTTTTTAAACATATTGTTTATGTTTGTATTAATTTTAATGTCAATTTTCATGATCATTCTCTTGAATATTTTTAACATAATAGATACACATGGCTTTTTAACAGGTGAAGACATTTTATTGACAAGAGAGATCTGTTTAAGTACCATGAATATTCCTTTTTTTTAAAAAAAAATAAATGAGATACTTGGGATGAGTATCATGTCACACCGATCGTGAAGCTAAGCCCGTCCAGTGTAGTGGTGACAGCGGGAGTGTCCGGGAGCCAGAGAAACAGAGCTCCAGTCTGGGTTATGCCTCTCCCATCTCGAGTGACCTTTGGTGGGCAGAGTCCCCATCTGAGCTTCATCTGTAAATGGCCAGCTTGGAAGAGAGGGTCTGTCGTTTTCCATCTGTTGCATCCTTTAATCCTTGGCTACTGGTTTGTGAAAGTGTGGCCTGCTCCTTATGGCTGTGACCAATGGTTTGAGTATCTAAGTCGTACGCTTCCTGTGAAATGTGTATGGCCACACACACAGAATAAATAGATCAGGGTGGCGACTAAGATGCTCCCAACTAATGGATGGGACATTTCTGCTCCTTCTTTGCTTCCCGCCCAGCTCTAACTCTGAGCTGCATCTCGTAATGACTAACGGTCAGAAAATCATTTTCAATTTCTCATCTACTTTATTTCTTCACCTTAATCGACTTCCCCTGATCCCTGACCACTCTTCTTCAGGACTGAAGTGTTCATGTTAGTCGCTCAGTCGTGTCCAACTCTTGCGACCCCATAGCCTGCCAGGCTCCTCTGTCCCTGGGATTCTCCAGGCAAGAATACTGGAGTGGGTTGTCATGCTCTTCTACAGGGGATCTCCCCAACCTGGAGATTGAACCCTGGTCTCCCACATTGCAGGCAGATTCTTTACTGTCGGAGCTGAATCAGGCCAGCAAATGCAGAAGGACAAAGGAGCTGGGCTTCTGGTTTCTCTTCCCGAAATGCAGATGGAAATGATGTGAACGTTGAAAGGAATAGTGCCATTTGTCCATTACCAGCACTTGGTCTGTCTAGGGGCCACAAAGAGAAGGTCCAGCTCTCATTTCTGGAGACTGCTGCCCCTCGAAGAAGAGACGTCTCCCAGACCTGGCTGATGCTCAGGCTCCTTTTGACTATTCTCACGTCCTAACCCAGAGTGTAAACTGAGGATGCTTATGCCGGGAATCAGAAGGACACAAGAGCTCACACTTTGCCTAAGTAGCAGGGAAATCAGCATTTAAGAGCATGGGCTCTGAAGCTAGGAAGTCCTGGCTTTGACTCTGGGTCCCTGCTCTGTGCTTAAGATACTAAGCCTCTCTGAGGCTCATTATACTCATGCAACATCACGATATTATATCACGATAGTATATCACGATATTACCTGCTTTGCTGGGTCACGGGAGTGACTGCAAGCACCTAGTTAGTGCTTAAAACATAGTGATTAAAGCCACAAATATACATACATATATTATTAAATCAAATATATTAATATGAAGGATGCAGCAGTTGCATGTTTCTATTGCATATTTTGTTATATATTATACAATATATACCTATTATGTGAATATGCTATTAATATATTAATTATTGCATGCTATATAAATTTGGGCTTCCCAGGTGGCTCAGTGGGAAAGAATCTGCTTGTCAAGCAGATGACACAGGTTCGATCCCTGGGTTGGGAAGATTCCCCTGGAGGAGGAAATGACAACCCACTCCAGTATTCTTGCCTGGGAAATCCCATGGACAGAGGAGGCTGGTGGGATGCAGTCTATAAGGTCGCAAAAGAATCGGATACGACTGGGAACTGAGTACATTATATAAATTATTATACACTCTATTATTAAGTAATATATTAAATTAGATTAAAATGTTGAATTAACTGTTTATGATAAAGTTGGGCTCGATAAAGGACAGAAATGGTCTGGATCTAACAGAAGCAGAAGATATTAAGAAGAGGTGGCAAGAATACACAGAACTGTACAAAAAAGATCTTCAGGACCCAGATAATCATGATGATGTGATGACTCATCTAGAGCCAGACATCTTAGAATGTGAAGTCAAGTGGGCCTTAGAAAGCATCACTATGAACAAAGCTAGTGGAGGTGATGGCATTCCAGTTGAGCTGTTTCAAATCCTGAAAGATGATGCTGTGAAAGTGCTGCACTCAATAGGCCAGCAAATTTGGAAAACTCAGCAGTGGCCACAGGACTGGAAAAGGTCAGTTTTCATTCCAATTCCAAAGAAAGGCAATGCCACAGAATGCTCAAACTACCGCACAATTGCACTAATCTCACACGCTAGCAAAGTAATGCTCAAAATTCTCCAAGCCAGGCTTCAGCAATACGTGAACCGTGAACTCCCTGATGTTCAAGCTGGTTTTAGAAAAGGCAGAGGAACCAGAGATCAAATTGTCAACATCTGCTGGATCATGGAAAAAGCAAGAGAGTTCCAGAAAAACATCTATTTCTGCTTTNAAAGACAGTAAGGGAGAGAGTTCTATTTACTTCTTATGTCATGCTGCTCTTGCTGCTCTGCTGAGTCGCTTCAGTCGTGTCTGACTCTGTGCGACCCCATAGACGGCAGCCCACCAGGCTCCCCGTCCCTGGGATTCTCCAGGCAAGAACAGTGGAGTGGGTTGCCATTCCCTTCTTCAATGCATGAAAGTGAAAAGGGAAAGTGAAGTCGCTCAGTCATGTCCGACTCTTCGCGACCCCATGGACTGCAGCCTATCAGGCTCCTCCATCCATGGGATTTTCCAGGCAAGAGTACTGGAGTGGGGTGTCATCACCTTCTCCTTCTTATATCATAATCAGGCCTAAACAGATTGGAGAGTAAAGCATAAATACAATAAAATGAAATAAAGCCATAAATGACAAAAACCCTCTGCACATGAATTTTTACATAATCTTGCAGTGTGGAAACCCTTCTTAAGCAAGGCATGAAACTCAAAGACATAAAAGAATATTGAAAAGTTCCATCACTTTCAAAATTAAAATTTCAGTGTGATAAGATATGGCAAGTAATATCAAAAGGCAAATGACAAACTGGGAAGAAATATTTGTGACACATATGGCCAATTAAGGGCCAATTTCCTTAATTTACAAAAAGCTCATAAAATAAACGCAAGAAAGATAACCCAATAGTAAAGGAAATAAAGGTAGTAAACACAAAGTTTATGGCAAAGAAAGTCTCTGTCTAATTAATCTAAGAAAGTCTTATGCATAATTAAATAAACGTGATATAACACCTAAAAATCTATCTGGGCACTTCCCTGGCGGTCTGGTGGTTTCCAGTGGTTAAGAATCTGCCTGCCAAAACGGAGGACGTGGGTTTGATTCCACATGCTGTGTGGTAGATAAGCCTGTGCACCACTGGTACTCAGGCCCAGGAGCCTGAAGCCCGTGTTCTGCAGCGAGAAGCCTCCACAGTGAGAAGCCCGCACACAACAGCTGGAGTAGCCCTCACCCTCTGCAACTAGAGAAAGCCTGCACACAGCAAGGAAGACCCGCCACAGCCAAAGATGAACGCCTCATTCAGAAAATCCACCTGATGGTTAAAAATCCGACAGTACTCAGTGCTTATTTAAGTGTGAAACCTGGAACCCCAGTGACTACTGCTGAGAATATCTATTATGACAACAATTTTTTGAGGGCTTGGTTCTAATATTTTGAGATTTAAGAAAACGTGAACTAAGATTTCTGCTCACACTAATGATGGAGTAGCTTACTTTAGGGGCTTGCCAGGTGGCTCAGATGGTTAAGAATCCGCCTGCAAAGCAGATGTGGGCTCAGTCCCTGGGTCAGGAAGAGAGTGGAGGAGCGTGTGGAGGAGGGAGGAGGAGGGGGGGGAGAGAGAGAGAGAGAGTGCACGCACAGGGGAGAGAAAAAGAGAGAGAGCGCTTTGGCTCCTCTTTTTATGTGTTTTCCTCCACCTGGGCCTGCCCTATGCAAATTGGGCTTAGCCAGGAGTGCTGTTTGTTCTACCTGAAGTCTTCACTCTGGTCCTCGGACCTTCTTTTGTTCTATTTCCTGAGCTTTTCCCTTCCTTGTCTTTTAGCCACCGCCATTTTGGACTCCTTTTCCCTATTCTACCTACCTAACATTCCCCCCTCAAGAGATGAGAGGCCCAATTCTTTGGGAATAGGGGAGTCGAGGTCTTTCTGGCTACTTCCTGCTGAGTCAGATATGACTGAGCGTCTAATGCTGCTGCTACTCCTACGAGCTTAGTTTAGACTAATCCACATAAAAGAATTATCAGATATTTAAAAAATAATTATTCAAGTATACTAGAAAGTGACCCCCAAATGCATGAATGCTGAATGTTTACATGAGGGGAATGCATCAGGTGATATTTGCATCTCTGGAGACTTTCGCTTGAAGGTGCTCACCAGTCTTTACTGGGTAAGGTAACTAAGAATGAAACAGAAAACTTTTACTGCACTGTGAGCAAATGAGACCTGAAATGGGGGAAGAAAGCCCTTCTGCCAGGCACATCAGGACTTGGTGGGCAGAGTTTGGGAGGGGACTTAGACTTCACTTGACCCCTTGGCTGGACAAAATCGTCCCCTGTTCAAACTGCCCAACTGTACGCACAGCTCTGGAGGAAGCCACAATACCCTGGAAGATGGGTGTGACTCTAGTCAAGGGCTCCAGCTTTGACCTTGGACAGCTGTGATCGTGTCCAACCACAGCCCCCCTAACTCCATCACTCGGTAGATATGAGACTTAGAGCAAAATATTTAAAGTCTCCTTAACAAGAGAAGAGAAAGTCTAAATATGACTTTTGCTCATTTATCATTTCTGAGTTTCCCATTGTTTTTCTCTTCAAATGAAAATATCTGGAGGCATTTAGGCCTTAATGTTCTTTTTCAAAAAGTAGCAGTGTTATTGAGATATTATTCACATGGAATCCACTCATTTAAACAACTTGGTTGTTTACTAAAAAGGCAGTTCTGCAACCATTGCCACAATTTTAGAACAGTTTTATCATTCCAAAAAAGAAAACCACTACTGTTTGAAGAAAACCCAACTGCACGCCCTGACCTAGCACATATTCTGGACACAATAGAGGTGAAATCATAAGATATGTGAGCTTTTGTGACTGGCTTCTTACACTTAGCATATTATTTTCAAGGTTCATGCATCCTGTAGCCTGAGTCACTATTTTATTCCTTTTTATTGCCAGGTAATATTTTATTATTGGACTTCCCTAGTGGCTCCATGGTAAAGAATCTGTCTGCCAAGCAGAGAACACAGATTTGATCCCTGGGTCTGGAAGATTCCCTGGAGAAAAAAAGGCAACCCCTCTGGTATTCTTGCCAGGGAAGTCGCATGGACAGAGGAGCCTGGCAGGCTATGGTCCACGGCGACGCAGAAGAGTTGGACATGACTTAATGACCAAACAAGAGTAGTTTATTGTATGAATATACTGCCTTTTAAATCCATTTGTCAGTTAATGAATCTTAGATTTGTTTCCATCTTTCAGCTCTTTCTGAATATTGTAGCTATCAACATTCATGACCAAGTTTTTGTGTGAACATATGTTTTCATTTCTATTTATACTTAAGATAAAACCACAAGCCCATGTTTTTATTGTTTAGTTTGCTAAGTCATGTCTGACACTTTTGAGACCCCATGGACTATAGCCCACAAAACTCCTCTGTCCATGGGATTCCCCAGGCAAGAATACTGAAGTGGGTAGCCTTTCCCTTCTCCACGGGATCTTTCCTACCCAGGGATTAAACCTGAGTCTCCTGCATTGGCAAGCAGACTCTTTATCACTGCTGTTGCTGCTGCTAAGTCACTTCAGTCGTGTCCGACTCTGTGCAACCCCAGAGACGGAAGCCCACCAGGCTCCTCCGTCCCTGGGATTCTCCAGGCAAGAACACTGGAGTGGGTTGCCATTTCCTTCTCCAATGCAGGAAAGTGAAAAGTGAAAGTGAAGTCCCTCAGTCGTGCCTGACTCATAGCGACCCCATGGACTGCAGCCCACCAGGCTCCTCCATCCATGGGATTTTCCTGGCAAAGCCCAAAGTCACAAACCCATGTCCTGTTCTAAAGGCCCCACCTGTTGTCTGCAGACATTCTTGCTCCTTTCTAAGCCCCAGACATTTGACAACTTCCAGCTCCTTGAAGAAACCCCACCAGGTTCTCTGCTTGGGAAGTTTATCTGCCTAGAACGAATGATCCTCTTGCAGGATTTTCCTGTCCAGACCTACTCTTTCTTCACGTTTCAAGTTCAGAGTCACTTCTCAGAGCAGCCTTCAGAAACCAGTCCCCTTGAAATCCTCATGGTCCTTGTGCTTTTTCTCGATAATCTTTATTGCAATCTGTAGCTCTGTTTTTATCTATGTGATTTTTATTTGTAATGTCAGTCTTCTGAAGGAGTAAGCTCTCCTGTAGGACAGAGGTCAAGTATGCTCTGATTTTCATTGTTTTCGAAGCACTTAATATAAGCCTTGACGTGTGGTTAGAGGGTTGGTAAGTACTGAGTGAATGAGGGAACAAATGAGTGAATGACGCATGGAAGAAGGAATGAATGTATGAAGCAGAGGGAGATCTCTTAGAAAAATCAAAAGCCCAGACATCTAGGTCTTAGGGATGAACAAAGACTCAATGTCACAAAAGGGCAGTCTGAGTATAGACAGAAGTCTCTTGGCATCACTCTCCCTGTGGATTCCAAACATTCATCCCCATTTGCTTCATCCTCTTAGCAATTTAGTGGTTTCTGGTGCTTGATTCCAACCAAGTTAATGCAAATCACATCACAGCCTTGATGTGTCCTTTCTGAGAGCACTAGCAATCAGTTGCCTTCCTGATTACCTCTACCACCATGAATAATTATTAATGTTATTATTAGACTTAAAATGTGACTAACAAACAGCCCTCTCAAAAGGCCTCTTACATTATATATAAAGATCCTCAAGATGCTATTGACATTCGATCTGTAAGACTGGGAGCTCTCCCTGGACTTTCTTTTAAGGTCGGAGAAGAAAATGGGCTCTTTAAAGGAGGTTTCTAAGACCTTGCTGCTTCAAGGTTAGTTAGTGATAGATTCTAAAATTCTGCTCACTGCATGGAGAGCACCAGCTAAGGACTTTGCATATGATTCCTCATCGAAGCTGCACACTAACCCAACAGGAGGCGGGGGATATCACTATGGCCATCTTGTGGGTGAAGGAACAAGCCAAGTGGTGTGAGATAGCTTGTTCCAGGACACCCAGGGAACCAGTGCCTGAGCTGGCGGGATCAATCATAGCCCACTCTCTCAAGAGCAATCTTACTTGGTGGACTTCACAGAGAATTCTGCTTCTTAACACCATGAAAAATTCCAGCCATGATCTTAAAAAGGTTCAGCAAAGTCATATCCATAGTCTTTCCTTAATCACTGTTCACAGTGTGGGTTGTTAAAGAAGAGTCTGGGCCACCCTGGGATTTCCCTCATAGGCACCCCCGTGTCTCCCATGAGATTCACACACAAGATCATTTTGGCCCAAGAGGGTAAACAATTATTGTCTCTTTACTGTTCTTCACAAGGCTTCCCTGGTGGCTCAGTAGTAAAGAATTTGCCTGCCAATGCAAGAGGCTCAGGGGACATGGGTTTGATCCCTGGGTCAGGAAGATGCCCTGGAGTAGGAAATGGCAACCCTTCCAGTATTCTTGCCTGGGAAATCCCACGGACAGAGGAGCCTGGCAGGCCACGCCATGGGGTCGAAAAAGAGTTGGACATGACTTAGCCACTAAACACAAAGAAAAACAAATTCTTCACAAAGTGGTTAAAATAAAAATTTAATATCCTATTAAAAATACAATTCTTCTAGATTTATATAGTTTTATTATCTACTGCTATGAGAAACCATGAAACTTCACACAAAATAGGTCTTTGCCTAAAAGGGAAGAAATGTGAGTATTTCCGTGCTGGTCCAGTGTTATGACTTCTCCTTGCAAGGCAAGGAGCGCAAGGTCAGTCCCTGGCTGGGGAGCTTGGATCCCACAGGCCTCAAGGCCAGAAAACCAAACCATAAAACAGAAGCAGTGTGTAAAAAATTCAATAAAGGCTTTAAATGTGATATGCATTAAAAAAAAAAACTTCATAGAAAAATGAGAGAAAGGGAAAATTGGGGTATTAAAGATAAGATTTCTTAATTTAGAGAAGCACAACTATTGTTGATGGGAAGATTAGTGAAATACTCAGGAAACTAATTTCAGTAGCAGGGAAGGTGGATTAATACCTTTCAGATTGTGAGGACATTAGGGAAATAGCTAGAGTGAAGGAGCCTCCAGGCTTGAGGTGACATTAGAGATAATCTCACTCAATACGTTCATTTCACTGATGAAGATCCAAGTGGGATCACTCCCCACCTCCACACCTGATTGTCTCTTTAACACAGAGCTCGTCTGCTGAGAGAGGACTCTAATTTCTACCATGTAACAATGGTATTAAATTGGCAAAACAGGAGAGAATTGCCTTGTCTTGAGTTCATTGTCAGTTGGCTCCTGGCTTGTGTTCAACTCGACTTTCTCTTAAAGCCAAAGGACCCTGGGATAGTTATTCTTTTATGATGTGACTCAGATGTCAAGCTAGATGTTTGTACTTTTCTTTTTCGTCCTCTCCAGAAGCAACCATGGAGCCTGACGATCCAGCGATTTCTTGAAGGAAAATGTATAACAAACGCTCAAGCAAGCAGATCTGAAGGCACCAAAGAAATAAGTCATTTTTAGCCCAAGTGTCGCTGATAGCCTCAGCAGATAGAGTTTACACTGCAAGCATTTTATTTGCAAGAGAGTCACAAAAGACTTTATACATTTTTTTCCAAGCAAAAATAACTTAAGAAAAGAAAAAATTTGATCTAATACATTCCATGAGTTGAAGTCAATATTTAGAAACTTTTTATTTTCTGTACTTGATAGCAATTGTCTCACTCACTCTTATTTAGAGTGATTCCTGGAGACAGAAAACAAACTGTTTCTGTTTTGCTGTTTCTTTTTACTATATATTGAGATCATCACTCTACATTATAACACTTAATATATAGAAGTTCAAGAGCTCGATTTCCAACCTTCTCATTAGTGTGTGTGTGTGTGTGTGTGTGTGTGTGTGTGTGTGTATTGAAAATAAGCATGTTCTCATTCCATCCACATTTAATTGGAAGCATTTTGGCTTCATTTTTAATTCCTAGTCAGAACCATGTGTTATAGAGTCATTTAAAACAGACTTGAGCTGGGTGATGATCAAATAAATTCATTCCACAGAAAGGAGATCTATTCTGCTGTGTGTTTGGGAATTATACCTTTTAACTCGTATTTACCACATGCAGCAAACCTGGTAGCAAGCTGCAGCCTGTGTTGTACTCTTGGGGATTTGGGGAAGGGAAAGAAGTCAAGGACATCCTGCCAGAAAAATGTTTCTATATGAGGGAAAACACACATGTGATATTCCATGGAAACTTCCTTCCCCCTCGCAGCCTCTCTAAAAGTACTGCAAGAAGGGTGACTCGACCGTCTTTCTTATTTTTTGTTACTTATTTATTTAACTTTTGGTTGGGCTGGGTCTTCGTTGCTTTCTGTGGGCTTTCTTAGCTGCAGCAAGCCAAGTGATGGCTACTTCTCTCATTCCAGTGGCTTCTCTTGTGGCAGAACAGACTCTAGGGTGCTCAGGCTTCAGCAGTTGCAGCACACGGGCTCAGAAGCTGTACACGAGTTTAGTTGCTCTGTGTTCTTATGAAATCTTCCTGAACCAAGAATCAAACCCATATCTCCTGCATTGGCAGGCAGATTCTTATCTACTGGGCCATGAGGGAAATCCAGACATCTTTCTGCCTCCCTCCCAGTGCCTTGAATGAGAGCCAGGGCCCTGGGCTACATGTCAGAACTCTGGGTGGACTGACTGCCTTACTGAAGGATGGCAGTTGTTGGAATTCATATGAAAGGGCTTTCAGACTCCATTTCTCCAGGTCAAGCTGCCTCTGACCTGAGCACTGAAAATGAATTTCAAGGAAGAAAAAGAAAGCTCAATTTTCAGGCCCATCAGATCCCTGGCCTCTTCATAAGACCCACTGGTCCTGCAGGAGAGCTTCTTGGTAGGTTCAGTTCACTTTGCTCAGTCATGTCTGACTCTTTGCGACCCCATGGACCTCATCACGCCAGGCTTCTCTGTCATCACCAACACCCAGAGTGTACCCAAACTCATGTCCATTGTGTTGGTGATGTCATCCAGCCATCTCATCCTCTGTTGTCCCCTTCTCCTCCTGCCCCAATCCCTCCTAGCATCAAAGTCTTTTCAAATGAGTCAGCTCTTTGCATCAGGTGGCCAAAGTATTGGAGTTTCAGCTTCAATATCAGTCCTTCCAATGAACACCCAGGACTGATCTCCTTTAGGATGGACTGGTTGGATCTCCTTGCAGTCCAAGAGACTCTCAAGAGTCTTCTCCAACACCACAGTTCAAAAGCATCAATTCTTCAGCACTCAGCTTTCTTCATAGTCCAACTCTCACATCCATACATGACCACAGGAAAAACCATAGCCTTGACTAGATGGACCTTTGTTGACAAATTAGTTTGTCTGACAGAATGTGGCCCACTGGAGAAGAGAATGGCAAACCGCTTCAGTATTCTTGCCTTGAGAACCCCATGAACAGTATGAAAACAAAAAGATAGGACACTGAAAGATGAACTCCCCAGGTCGGTAGGTGCCCAATACGCTACTGGAGATCAGTGGAGAAATAACTCCAGAAGGAATGAAGGGATGGAGCCAAAGCAAAAACAACACCCAGTTGTGGATGTGACTGGTGATAGAAGCAAGGTCCAATGCTGTAAAGAGCAGTATTGCATAGGAACCTGGAATGTTAGGTCCATGAATCAATGCAAACTGGAAGTGGTCCAACAGGAGATGGCAAGAGTGAACATCAACATTCCAGGAATCAGCGAACTAAAATGGACTGGATTGGGTGAATTTAACTCAGATGACCATTATATCTACTACTGTGGGCAGGAATCCCTTACAAGAAATGGAGTAGCCATCATGGTCAACAAAAGAGTCCGAAATGCAGTACTTGGTAGACTGGGGAACCTTTTTGTGCCTATGGCAGCCTCCTGTCTGGTGGATGGTGAGGGGGTTCAAGAAGCTTCCTTGTTCAAGACATGTTCCTGGTTGTCTACAAGAGCAGTGTGCTGTCACTGAAATTTGGGCCTCCTTTAAATTAATTAAAAGATTTCAACTGAACACAGGAGAAAGGGGAGGAAATCCAGTGTTAATGCTCTTGAATTTTAACAGAGTGGATGGGTAGAAATGGGGGAACTGTGAAGTGGCTAAGTCCATAGAATGCTGGAATCAGGAAGGGCTTCAGAAAATGATGGTGCTAGTGGTAAAGACCCTGCCTGCCAATGCAAGAGACACAAGGGACATGGGTTCAAACCCTCGGTGGGGAAAATTCCCCTGGAGGAGGGCATGCCAACCCACACCAGTATTCTTGCCTGGAGAATCCAATGGACAGAGGAGCCTGGTGGGCTACAATCCATAGGATTGCAAAGAGCTGGACACGACTGAAGCGAAACATTCTCATTCCTTCTTCGGAAAGTAAATATCTGGAACATCTACTCCATTTCATGGATGAGAAAATTGAGACTCTATATGGGGAAGAACTTCAAGGTTACAAAGCAAGTTTGCCCTTTTGATCATATATTTTATTCAACACTGATTATAAAGACTGGACCTTTTCACAAGATGTGGGGACTAGATGCACAAGAAATTCTGGAGACAGAGGAATAGAGAGGTTGCAAACGCCAAGGCTTAGTGGAATCTGGCACATAAAGTAATGGAATGGCTGTAAGGCCAGTGTTAACCTCAGTGTTGGGGAGGGCGACAGGGAATTATGCATTTTCCTATCCAAAGAGGACAGCTCCTATCCAGCTCCAGCTGTCATTGTCTCTCAGAAGAGAGAATCAGGGTACCACTTCTTTCTCCTTTCCACAAGAAGCCAGGAAATGAAATGTTTGTGTGGAATTCTCAATTTTAAAATGCCAATAATCAATCTGATTGTGAACTTTGGTTAAGCTGAACAAAGCACATCTGCGTGGGACTTCCCTGGTGGTCCAGTGGCTTAGATTCCACACTCCCAGTGCAGGGGACTCAGGCTTGATCCCTGGTCAGGGAACTAGGTCCCACCTGCTGCAGTGAAACATCCTGCATGCCATAGCTGAGAGCAGTGCTGAGCTCTGCTGTGTCACTTCAGTTGTGTCTGACTCTTTGTGATCCCACGCACTCTAGTCCACCAAGCTCCTCTGTCCACGGCATTCTCCGGACAAGAACACTGGAGTGGGTTGCCACGCCCCCCTCCAGGGGATCTTCCTGACCCGGGGATTGAACCCAGGTCTCTTATGTCTCTTGCATTGGCAGGTGGGTTCTCTACCACTAGTACTACCTGAAAAGCCCAAGACCCAGCGTAGCCAAATAAATAAATATCAAAACAAACAAACAAACAAAAATACCCACAGGTTATGTTTAGCTAGTGACCTACAGCTTGAGACTTCTGGTTTAGAGAATGAAGAGAATTTGCAGTCCAGAAGCCCTGTCTCCTAGGGGCCTGCCAGCCTATAGAGCAAGAACCTTCACAGGCATGGAGATCTTTGCCTTCTTGGTTCATGGGCAGCTGTGAGTTGAGGCTTGAGAGATGAGGTACAGCCTCATGGCACAAAGAACTTTGTTCAGCTGTTTCTTTTTCCAGTCCCAGCTACAGCACAGGCCTCTAAGGAAACTTCCCCATCTTTTGGCATTGCTCAGCCCAGAGAGGTTTCCATTCATTCATGCTGCTTTTAGGGGCTGGATTTGACACCCAGTGTTGGATACAGAGCATGGATGTAATAGGAACTATTGTTTGGTTGACCAGATGTTTCTTGTAACTCTGGGGTCCTTACAATGTTGCATTAAAGTGTTTCTGCATTGTGTCGAGGAAACATGTAGTATGTTAACCTACTTCCAAGGAGGGAAGAAATATTCTGTCCTTTCCCTTGGACTCCCAAATAAGGAAATGTCATAGGGATTTTTAAATAATAAAATATGTTTGCATATTTACAAATTTGTAATTATTTCCCTACCCTCCAAATAAAAAGAAACAAAATAATAAATGCTAAATTAATACATGTAGCTGTTATCAATGCATGAGACTAGATTTTTTCATTCTTGCTTCTTCTCTTAAATTTTTTTTCTTTCCCTTCATGTGTTTTTCTTGTGAGTCATTTTATTTTCTGGTAATTCCACCCTGCATGACTTGAAATGTGTTCAATAGCCTTTGCCAATGGGAAGTTTCTTTATTTCTAAACTAAGAGCTCCCTGTAATGGGTTAAAGCTTTATTTATTTTTCCTATAAGGGTTGAGAATGTGATGAGAACACTGAGATTTAATTCCACATGCCACTAATGAATTGCATGCCTTTAGGAAATTCCTTAGCATCTCCGGGATCTGCTTTCTTTGTATAAAATCTGAGTGGGAATATATTGGACTGTGCACTGCTATTAGAATGTAAGCTGGTTAGTGCCACTGGGAAGGCAAGGAAGAAATTTGCTTTACCCAGTAATACGCACTTGTTGGATTAGTGTATGGAACATATATTTACTCATGAATAAATTGGAAAAGCAGTTCAATAGGTGCATATGCTGATTGTTGAGAAGCAGTTTTATATGTGAAAGGCATAATAGTATATCAAACGTTTCATTAATATAACTCTAAAATTAAATTGCAGCCTGGCTCCTCTGCCTTATTGTCCAGTTCATTTAATCATCTTTATGACTTTCTTATGGAGCCTGCCACAAAATCCCTGTATTTTTTATATTTTTTACCAAACTAATTTCCATCATCTTTAAATGAAACTTCCAGAGGATAAAAATTTCACTTATATTTATACAACTCAAAACAAATTATTTTATTTTTCTGTTTACTAATAATAGTTATCCATGTATCAAACTTAGTATAGGTATATAATCATGATAAATATTTTATGTTTTGATTTATTGAAGCATTATCTAGCAATCAAAATACATTTTGTGCTTCTTCTTCACTTTTATGAATTTTAGTGTCATTAAACTATCTCATGGACTTCCCAGGTGGCTCAGTGGTAAAGCTTCCACCCGCCAAGCAGGAGACGTGGGTTCAGTCCCTTGGCTGGGAAAATTATCTGGAGAAGGAAATGGCAACCCACTCCAGTATTCTTGCCTGGGAAATCCCGTGGACAGAGGAGCCTGGAGGGCTGCACCCGTGGGCTTGCAAAAGAATAGGACACAATTCAGGGACTAATCAGCAGCGAACGACCCCGTAAGTCATTTCAGTGGGGTTAATACACCATCATCCCTACAGCACTCCTACTGGTGTGTGCTTAGGTAGGTGTTTTCCATGTCTTAACCTCTTATGCCTGACTACAAACTCCGAGATCCTGAAACCAAGTTTTGTTTACCATCTGTAATTGTCAATGTTCCATGCAAGAGACCAAGAGCAAGATATTTCAAGCAGATAGAGATTTAGTACAGGGAAGTAGCGGTTATACAACTGTGTTGTAAAGGCTAAAGGCTAACAACGAGGAATTAGAGACTGTCACAGGGACCACTCTTTTAAAGAAAACACCACCTCAGGAAGCCAAGAAGGCTGCCACTGCTCCACCTCTTAAGATCCATGTCTCCACACCTGGTCTCACTACAGGAATGGCCAAGAGACAGAATCAACAATGGCCTCCACTCACCTTCTTCCTTTGACTCTTGAGTACATCGAACTTCTGGGCCATAATTTGCATCTGGGTTTCCCAACTGGCAGAGCGTCTATAAAATGTGAGTTCTCACCTTTCCAGCCTCTGCAGTGAAGGCTTTCCATTTCTTCCCACACTGGAAAGAAATGAGCATGGATATTGAAAGGTCACTTTCATATCGCACGCCACCCATCGCCATCCACTGCCTAGAATGATGCTGGGCATGAGGAGGTGCTCAGTTACCCTGTTCTGAGTATTAGTATTAGTTCTGAGTATTAGTATTAGTAGCTAGGTCTCCTTTTTGAAGGTGTTTGTGGCCCATCTGGCAGACGATATGATTCAACCTACAATACAAAGCCAGTCAAATGATTTCTCAAGGAAGGAAGTAACCATTCGCTGATTAGAAAGACAGAGACAAACCTTTATAAAGGATTATTATTAATTATATGTGATACTAAAAGATACTTAAAAGTGAACTCAAACACTACTCTTTTGCACGTGGATATCTGGTTTTTTCAATGGCTTCCCTAGTGGCTCATGGTAAAGAACCTGCTTGCCTGCAATGCAGAAGACTCAGTAGGATCCCTGGGTCAGGGAAGGTCCCCTGGAGAAGGAAATGGCAACCCACGCCAGTACTCTTGCCTAAAAAATCCCATAGACAGTCCATGGGGTCACAAAAGAGTCAGACATGACTTAGCAACCAAACAACAATCTGGTTTTTTCAGCATTGTATGTTGAGGATAGTATCCTTTCCCCATTGTGTAGATTTGGTTCAACAGAATTTTAAAATAAAGATTGCTTGAGAAGGTGTTGTTGGTTTCAGTTCAGTTCAGTCACTCAGTCGTGGCTGACTCTTTGCGACCCCGTGAATCGCAGCACACCAGGCCTCCCTGTCTATCACCAACTCCCGGAGTTCACTCAGACTCACGACCATCGAGTCGGTGATGCCATCCAGCCATCTCATCCTCTGTCATCCCCTTCTCCTCCTGCCCCCAATCCCTCCCAACATCAGAGTCTTTTCCAATGAGTCAACTCTTCGCATGAGGTGGTTTAAGCTCTGTTAATTTCTGTTGTTTAAACTCGCCCATTGTGGCCTTTGTTACAGCAGCCCTAATAAAGTAACACAAGAGGGATGTTGTGGGGAAAGTGGTTGAAAAAGGCCATTAGGGGCCACATCAAGGAATCTGGATATTCCGTTTACTATTTACTATTACATTTTACAATCTATTTGTGATCTGTGCTTTGAGCCATCATTGACTTCTTGGGGTAGCTATTGCTTCTTTAAGGTGAACTAGTCTCTGAATTCATGACTTAATTTCCTTGATTTCCTTTTTTTTTTTTTTGTATAGAAATTACATGAAGAGAGAAGTGAGAGTGATAGTTTGTAGTAGAAAAGGGAAGCACACGCTTTGTGCATCGGGAAGACATCTAGTGGAGGGCTGGCTGCGGGCGGCTGGGCCGGGAGGCAGGGAGCTCTGGGACCTGCCCGTGGTCCAGGCAGGAGGAGGAGAGCCTGGCAGAGGCAGGGCTGCGGGATAGGAGGCCTTGTTGCCGATGGATTCAAAGGTACTGCAGGGGAGGTGGCCAACCGAAGGGATGTTGTGGGGAAAGTGGTTGAAAAAGGCCATTAGGGGCCACATCAAGGAATCTGGATATTCCGTTTACTATTTACTATTACATTTTACAATCTATTTGTGATCTGTGCTTTGAGCCATCATTGACTTCTTGGGGTAGCTATTGCTTCTTTAAGGTGAACTAGTCTCTGAATTCATGACTTAATTTCCTTGATTTCCTTTTTTTTTTTTTTGTATAGAAATTACATGAAGAGAGAAGTGAGAGTGATAGTTTGTAGTAGAAAAGGGAAGCACACGCTTTGTGCATCGGGAAGACATCTAGTGGAGGGCTGGCTGCGGGCGGCTGGGCCGGGAGGCAGGGAGCTCTGGGACCTGCCCGTGGTCCAGGCAGGAGGAGGAGAGCCTGGCAGAGGCAGGGCTGCGGGATAGGAGGCCTTGTTGCCGATGGATTCAAAGGTACTGCAGGGGAGGTGGCCAACCGGGTGCTGAGGTTGCAGCCTGGTCAGAGCAAGGAGGAAGGGCTGTCAGGGACTCATTTTGGAAAAAATTGGTCTTGTGAAAAAAGTCCATCCATATGGAAACTGTTCAGTCAGTCATCAGTTTGGAACTGGACCTGAGGGCAAAGGTAGAGATGTCTATTCCAGATCTGGCAGCTTTGGGGTGAAGCTGAAGCTGCCACTGTGGACAAAAGCAGAATACGCATCATAAGGAACAATGGGCAGAGGGAAGAAAGCACAGTGTTTGCCTTTAAATGAGTCCCTTAGGTGAGATTCTCAGAAAGTCCATGTACACTTTTATGCCTCTTAAGATGTGTTGCTAAGTAGCTCTTGAAAAGGACTGTACCAGTTTATGATGTCACAGACCAGCCTTGCACAACAGATCATTTACATTTTACAGGCTATTTGCGGTCTGTGCTTTGAGTCATCATTGACTTCCTGGGGTAACTATTGCTTCTTTAAGAGAACTGTTCTCTGAACTCACAACTTGATTTCCTTTATTAGAGTTATACTGTGGTTCACATCCTTTGTTGCTATGTTTTCCGTAATCACCATCACTGTCGCCTGCAATACCACTACCACGCTAGCAGAAAGGCCTGGGCTCACCCAGTGCCCTAGGGGTGGCTGCCCGGGTGGTCCTGAACCCATGGATCCAGTGGTCGCTGCTGTTTAGTTGCTATGCTGTGTCCCCATGAGCTCTTTGCGACCCCATGGACTGAGCATGCCAGGCTTCCCTGTCTTTCACTCTTTCCTGGAGTTTGCTCAAACTTGTGTCCCTTGAATTGGTGATGCCATCCAACCATCCCACCCTCTGTTGCCCACTTCTGCTCCTGCCCTCAATCTTTCCCAGCATCATTGGCTTTTCCAGTGAGTCAGCTCTTCACATTAGGGGGCTAAACTATCGGAACGTCAGCTTCAACATCAGTCCTTCCAATGAATATTCAGGGTTGATTTCCTTTATGATTTGGAAATTTTGGTTTGATCTCCTTGGTGTCCAAAGGACTGTCAAAAGTCTTTTCCAGCACCACAATGCAAAGGCATCAATTCTTTGGTTCTCAGCCTTCTTAATTGTTCAGCTCTCACATCCATACATGACTACTCGAAAAACCATAACTTTGACTATATGGACCTTTGTCAGCAAAATGAGGTCTCTGCTTTTAATATGCTATCTAGCTTTGTCATAACTTTTCCTCCAAGGAGCAAGCATCTTTGATTTCATGGCTGAAGTCACTGTTCACAGTGATTTTGGAGCCCAAGAAAATAAAATCTGTCACTGTTTCCATTTTTTTCCCCTTCTATTTACCATGAAGTGATGGGACTGGATACCATGATCTTAGTTTTTTTAATGTTGAGTTCCAAGCCAGCTTTTTCACTCTCCTCTTCACCCTCATAAAGATGCTCTTTAGTTCCTCTTCTCTTTCTGCCATTAGAGTGCTATCATCTGCATATCTGATATTGTTGTTGATATTTCTCCTGGCAACCTTGATCCAACTTGTGATTCATCTAGCCCAACATTTTACATGATGCCAAAGAATGTTCAAACTACCACAAAATTACACTGATTTCACACACATTTTCCTGGTGTACAAACTGGGTTTAGAAAAGGCAGAGGAGCCAGAGATCACAGTGCCGACATTCGTGGGATCATAGACAAAGCAATGATCCAATATATGGGCTTGCATATGGGCTTACCTGATGGCTCAGATGGTGAAGAATCTGCCTGCAATGCAGGAGAGCCTGAGTTCAATCACTGGGTTGGGAAGATGCCCTGGAGGAGGAAACGGCACCTCACTCCAGTATTCTTGCCTGGAAAATTCCATGGACAGAAGACCCTGGTGGGCTACAGTTCTTGGGGTTGCAAACAGTCAGACATGACTGACTGGTTAACACTTCCACTCTGCACAGAAGTTTAATAAGCAGGGTGACAATATACAGCCTTGATGTACTCTTTTTCCCAGTTTTGAACCGTCCATTGTTCCATGTCCGGTTCTAACTGTTGCTTCTTGACCTGCATACAGGTTTCTCAGGAGCCAGGTAAGGTGATCAGGTATTCCCATCTCTTTAAGAATTTTCCACAATTCGTTGTGATACACACAGCCAAAGGCTTTCACATAGTCAATAAAGCAGAAGTAAATGTTTTTCTGGAATTCCATTGCTTCGTCTATGATCCAATGATGGCAATATGATCTCTGGCTCCTCTGCCTTTTCTAAACCCAGATTGTACATCTGGAAGTTCTTGATTCACAAACTTCTGAAGCCTAGCTTCAAGGATTTGGGGCATTACCTTGCTAGCATGTGGATGAGCACAATTTTTTGGTAGTTTGAACATTCTTTAGCCACCTGATATGAGGAACTGACTCAATGGAAAAGACCCTGATGCTGGAAAAGATTGAAGATGGGAGGAGAAGGGGACAACACAGGATGAGATGGTTGGATGGCATCACCGACTCAATGGACATGAGTTTGAGTAAACTCCAGGAGTTAGTGATGGACAGGGAAGCCTGGCATCTGCAGTCCCTAGGGTTGCAAAGAGTCAGACACAACTGAGTGACTGAACTGAACTGAACATTCTTTGGCATTGCCCTTGTTTGGGTTTGCAATGTCTTGTGGCCACTGCTGAGTTTTGCCACTTTGCTGACATATTGAGTGCAACTCTTTGACAGCAGTGGACCTTCATGTATCTATCCCCTTCTTTTACAATCTCTGCCTTTTCAAACACTGACTATAACAAGCAATGTGGTGTGAGACCAGCCATGCCCCATGCTGGAGTGAGTTTAGTTGGGAACTGAGAAGAGAAGTGCAAGCTGAGGCAGCCAAGGAAAAGGAGGCTGGACAGGAAGGAGTATGTTCTCCCAGTGATCCAGTAGCCTGATAGCATTGTTCTGTTCAACCAGCAGACAAACTGGAGCATGGAAGGAGAGGTCCATGCTTACCTACATAGACTTGTGTAAAGCATCCTTTGTGGTCACCAACCTAAAGCACCATTCTGAAGGTCAGACATTCTAGCTGTTTTCCTTAGAACCCAGCCCACAGCTTCAGGATCCTCTGGGCTCAAGTGCAGTCAAGGGAGGCTGTTTCATGTGCACTTGGAGGCAGAGACTGAGGCCTGGAGAGAGACAGTGAGACAGCCCCTCCCGTGGGAACATTCTGAGATCTACTGGACTGCCGCATTGCTCTCCTCCACCTCCCGACCTCCTGCGATGTGCTGCCTTTATGACAATTACGTGCCCAATTCAAGGCTCAATGAACACCTCCACCCTTGCAAATGCTGCCTAAAGAACTCATCTCTGCCACAAGACCAACTGTGTCCATAGAGAACAATTTGTAGGGTGGACTTTTTCCACTTATGGTCTGTGATTCCTTTACCAAGTGCAGCTGTTGTGATGTAAATGCTATGTTTTAATTAGTTTCTATACATCTGTTAATCCAGTTAGCAGCGTGTTTTCCATGCCCATGATGAGTGGAGTTTAGCTAATGAAGTGCACATGCGCACAGTGGGTGGGAAGAGATGATCGATGGCCCCACACACGGGCAAATAAAACATTTGACAAGCAATCTTCTGTTTTTAATAACATGAAACATTTTGAGGGAAGGGAAACTGGGAGGAAAATAAATCTATTTTTATAGAGCAGAAGAAGCAATGAAACACCATAGGAGAAGGCCAAGTATGTGTTCAATAAGACTATCATTATAGGTGATTTCAATTATTCCAGATTAATTGAAAAACCTCTTAAAATATTCTGCACCACAACCCCCCTGTAAGAAAGACACATGCAGGAGACAGCTTGGCTATCTTCTGATTCAGAAACTCCCCAGAGCAAAATTCCACATTCCTCGCCCCTGACCAAGATGATGCCTGCAAATTAGAATTAGCCAAAGACACCAAGGTCAGATTGAGCTGCAGATTTATTACCAAGATGACAGGAGATTTAATTTAAAAACAGTATTTCTCTCCGCTCCTTGGAAAGTGCCTTCCATTGTGTGGTGCTTGCTGGCTGATTGTAGATGGGATGGAAGCCTTCCAGTCGCCTTCTAGGGTACCCAGGCTCTTCTCGAAGACTTACTTCCATAAGTAGGGCCATCTTTCCTGTAATATATCATCAGTGTGTCCTGTGTGGATTATTGCACTAATATATCATTAGACCAACAACTTGCTTTGGTGATGGATGGGATAATAGACCCTGGGAGGTGCAATTCGCTCGGTGATGGAATGCCCCCTCATTCTAATATATACTCACAACACTGCCCTTTGGGTCCTCGGCAAAGGCGAGAGGACGGACTTCAGAGTGGGTTTTGTTTAAGGAAGCATCAATGAAGCGCTTTATAGTGAGTGCTCCCTGCAGATCATCCCAGAGCATGATTCATTTTGATTGTCAGGCGATAAAAGGACAAAGGCATATAAATCCAGCCTTCAGCTAGATTCTAAAAAATCCTTTTTTGGGTAAACTTTAGGGAAAGTTTCAAAGGGAGTGTGACCTCTTTAGGACTTGTGTGCCGCAACTATTGGGACAACGCTGGACGCTCTTTAATGCTCAGTGAATGTGTTACCCTGGTGTCCTGCAGGTAAGCTTTGAGCGGAGTGCTACAGCAGTCCTATTTTCTGATAGATTAGGCCCACTCTTAGGTAAGGGAGACATTCTTAAAAGTCAAACTCCATCAGTTATAAGAAGGGTTTGATTTCTGCCTTCTTTGCTGCTGCTGCTGCTAAGTTGCTTCAGTCATGTCCGACTCTGTGCGACCCCATAGACGGCAGCCCACTAGGCTCCTCTGTCTGCCTTCTTTAGCTATGGCTTATAGGTGGGCCTGCCTGAGCACAGGAAGAGGGACACCACATCCACATACTGGTGTCATTCACCCCCATTCTTCTGCTATTCACAATCCTCAGGGTTGTCATTCGGTCAGTCAGCTAATAAGATTCCCCAAATGTCTGAATGATGCTTTTATTTTATTTTTTTAATTAATGTTTATTTTTTAGTTTGTTTTGCTTTACAATACTGTATTCATTTTGCTATACATTGATATGAATCAGCCATGAGTGTACATGAACTCCCAATCCCAACCCCCCCACCTCCCGCCCCACACCATCTCTCTGGATTATCCCTGTGCATCAGTCCCAAGCATCCTGCATCCTGCATCAAACCTGGCCTGGCGATTCGTTTCACTTATGATATCACACATGTTACACTGCCACTCTGCCAACCCATCCCACCCTCTCCCTCTCCTACAGAGTCCAAAAGGCCGTTCTATACATCTGTGTCTCTTTTGCTGTCTTGTGTACAGGTTTATCATTACCATCATTCTAAATTCCATATATATGTGTAAGTATACTGTATTGGTGTTTTTCTTTCTGGCTTACTTCACTCTGTATAATCGGCTCCAGCGTCATCCACCTCATTAGAACTGATTCAAATGTATTCTTTTTAATAGCTGAGTAATACTCCATTGTGTATATGTACCACAGCTTTCTTATCCATTCATCTGCTGATGGACATCTAGGTTGCTTCCATGTCCTGGCTATTACAAACAGTGCCGCAATGAACATTGGGGTACACGTGTCTCTTTCAATTCTGGTTTCTCGGTGTGTATGCCCAGCAGTGGGATCGCTGGATCATAAGGCAGTTCTATTTGCAATTTTTTAAGGAATCTCCACACTGTTCTCCATAGTGGCTGTACTAATTTGCATTCCCACCAACAGTGTAAGAGGGTTCCCTTTTCTCCACACCCTCTCCAGCATTTATTGCTTGTTGACTTTTGGATCGCAGCCATTCTGACTGGTGTGAAATGGTACCTCATTGTGGTTTTGATTTGCATTTCTCTGATAATGAGTGATGTTGAGCATCTTTTCATGTGTTTGTTAGCCATCTGTATGTCTTCTTTGGAGAAATGTCTATTTAGTTCTTTGGCCCATTTTTTGATTGGGTCATTTATTTTTCTGGAATTGAGCTGCATAAGCTGCTTGTACACCCGAGACAGACTCATGTCAATGTATGGCAAAACCATTACAGTAATGTAAAGTAAATAAAGTAAAAATAAAAATTAAAAAAAAAAAAGAAGCTCATAGCGCAAGGGCCAACCTTGGGGGCATCTTTTAACCTTGAGGCTTGTTCCAGTTTAAGATTATTTCAGTGAATAAGTACAGTGAAAGATATTAATATAATATACTGACCTATATGTTTTTGATTGTTGTGGAAGTGATTAAAAACAATTAGTGATCTCATATTGTGTGACTTCTCTGGTGGCTCAGATGGTAGAGAATCCACCTGCAATGCCAGAAACCTGAGTCTGATCCCTGGGTTGGGAAGACCTCCTGGAGAAGGGAATGGCAACCAGCTCCAGTATTCCTGCCTGGAGAAATCCATAGACAGAGGAGACTCGTGAGCCATGGCCCATGAGGCTGCAAAGGGTAGGACACAACTGAGTGACTAACACTGTCTTCTCAGAGGGGCTTTATAAATGGGGATTTCTAAATGAAGATTTCTTGTGTTTCTATCATTCATGAAAACAGTGCATTGGGATGATTCCAAGAGCATGCTCTTCTTAAGTATAATACAGTTTCTTCAATGGGTTACTTTTTTCTGGAGAGGTGTGCACACTTTACTTTGTTTTTATTTTATTCTGTCTTGCAGAACTTTAAATTTCCTCCCCTTTTTCCATTCATTACCAGTCTCCAAAGTCTCTTCTTTGTTATTCTTTTTCCTTCAGAAACATGACTTTGCAAACTCTCTGTCTGGGTCCCAGGCTCAGCTTTACCATTCTTCCTATCAGTGCTCTTGTCTACAAGGGCCCTTTTGCAGTATTTTCACACTCACAGTGAAATTTTTATTTCTGAGGGTAATGTATCTCAGGTCCTTTTGTTCTTTCCTGTGCAGCTTTTTCAGAGTCTTCATCAGTTCTCCTAGCAAAGTTTTGTGGCAGATGTTTGAAAAGAAGTCCTGCTGGATCTTGACCTATATGGGTAAAGAATCCAGCTGCAATGCAGGAGAGGCAAGAGATGTGGGTTCGATCCCATGGCTGGGAAGATCCCCTGGAGGAGGAAAATGGAAACTCATTCGAATATTTTTGCCTGAAAAATCTTGTGGACAGAAGAGCCTGTCTGGTTAGCATCCAAAGGGTTGCAAAGAGTTGGACACAACTGAGCAACTAAGCACACGTCCATACAGGAAGTTCTGTGGCAATCACAGTGTGCTTGGAGAGAGAGAGAGAAGTGTTTAGTGTTCTCTGGTTTTTATATTTTGCAGAAAGCATAGGCGTTTTATTTATTCTTCTTGTTGATGGGTAAAGTTTGTGGCAGATGTGTGGAGATAATTCGTTAAGCATTCAGTCTCCATTGCTTTGGCTACCAGGAAATTCCTTTGATGTAGTTTTAATTTATTCTTTACACAAGACCATCATAGAAGGGAATAAAAGATACCTACAGAATAAATGGAATTACTTCTCTTGAAAACTGATTTTTTGCAAAACAAATACTTAAGAGTAAGACACATTTGTTTAGTAAACCTTCATTAACATAAGATATAAATTTAATTGCTAATAAAGTTGTAATATCATTTAATATTGTGTATCCTGTTGAAAACCTCATGATTTCTAGAGACAGGTATCGGTAATGGAACCAAGGCGATTAAATAGGATTAAACTGTACAATCCACAGGATTTAACCTTGTTGAAAACTTTTCAGTGTTACGTGTTCATAAATATTTCTTAACAGTGATTAGAAGTTTGTTTATACAGTATAATTGTGTTCCATAACAAGTCTTTCTATTACACAGATAATAAAGACAACTGGGATGTACTCTAGAGAAAATGCTGAAGTTTATTAAAATATAAATTATGGATTCAACAAATGCAAAATAATAAGTTCAAACCATATTGTTTACATACTCAAGTAATTATTCTCCTATTTTCTTCTAATATCCTGTTGCTATTAAAAATGTTATACCCTATTAATCTTCCTTGACTTTTTCCCAGAGGTAACATTACTATTAAACACACACACATACTCAGATGTTCACAGACAACTAGACACCTCATGAGTATAATTACTAACACTGGTAACGAGAAATAGTACCACTGAAATGCAAAAGAGATAACAGACATCCTTCCTAGACTATAACAGACTGTTTTCCAGTTTTATCCTAAAATGTGTGAATTAGGAGAATTTGAACTTGGAGAAAGACAGATGAATAGAAGTTGGAGGGATATTTCCTGTATGCATCTTTGAGCTTGGCAGGAATTCAGGTTAAGTGATTTCCAACAACATCTGGCAGCCCCAAGATTTCTGAGGTGTTTCTTTCACAGCCACAGAGAAATCTTGATTAAATATATCTTCCTTATGGATCTTTGTGATTCCTCGTGAGAGGCATGATCCAAATTAATTTAATGTCACCTGAGGAAAAAGATTAGACTTATTGGGTGAGCATCCCTATCTGTGCGTAACATTTATTCTCTAAGCATGAATAATCAAGTGTTGATTACAGGATCAATTCAGCTTATTTTAAATCACACCTATTTTTCTGAAATTTCTACATGCTTTTCAGAGTATGTAGAAAAGGGGGGATGAAAAGGAAATGATTAATTGCAAAAATGTTCTGTGATGCTTTATGTTTTCTAAAGTCCATTTGTGAGCCCCCCTAAAACTTAACCTAACCCTAACAGATGACAGGATAGGTACTGACAACCCATGTCTCACACATGGGAACCCACAGCCACAGTAAGCTGCAAAAATCACTTGGCTACACTAACGTAACTGGGGTTGGGGCAGAAGTCTTCTGTCTCCTCCTTCAGTAGTTTCTCAGCCATATTCTTCTGCTTAAGGAAATGGCACCCCACTCCAGGATTCTTGCCTGGAAAATCCCATGGATGGAGAAGCCTGGTGGGCTACAGTCCATGGGGTCACAAGGAGTTGGACGCGACTGAGCGACTTCACTTTCAGTTCAGTTCAGTTCAGTCGCTCAGTCGTGTCCTACTCTTTGCGACCCCATGAATCGCAGCACACCAGGTTACTCCCTGTCCATCACCAACTCCCAGAGTTCACTCAGACTCACGGCCATCGAGTCAGTGATGCCATCCAGCCATCTCATCCTCGGTCGTCCCCTTCTCCTCCTGCCCCCAATCCCTCCCATCATCAGAGTCTTTCCCAATGAGTCAACTCTTCACATGAGGTGGCCAAAGTACTGGAGTTTCAGCTTTAACATCATTCCTTCCAAAGAAATCCCAGGGCTGATCTCCTTCAGAATGGACTGATTAGATCTCCTTGCAGTCCAAGGGACTCTCAAGAGTCTTATCCAACACCACAGTTCAAAAGCATCAGTTCTTCGGCACAAAGCCTTCTTCACAGTCCACCTCTCACATCCATACATGACTACTGGGAAAACCATAGCACATTCCAGCTTGTGCTTCTGCCAGCCCAGTGTTTCTCATGATGTATTCTGCATATAAGTTAAATAAGCAGGGTGACAATATACAGCCTTGATGTACTCCTTTTCCTATTTGGAACCAGTCTGTTGTTCCATGCCCAGTTCTAACTGTTGCTTCCTGACCTGCATATAGTTTTCTCAATAGGCAGGTCAGGTGGTCTGGTATTCCCATCTCTTTCAGAATTTTCTACAGTTTATCGTGATCCACACAGTCAAAGGCTTTGGCATAGTCAATAAAGCAGAAATCAAGTATTTCTGGAACTCTCTTGCTTTTTCCATGATCCAGCAGATGTTCAACTGCTTGCAAATTGATCCAGCATTCTCTAGTTAGAGTGCATTTTGGAAGCGGGCACTAAAGCTTTACTCAACAACCAAGGCATCTTCACTGACTTAGCTCTTGAATTGTTTTTACTTCACAGAGAAGTTTGGGGGATGGATGCAGAGGACACAGGGAGTGAAAGAGTAAAGACAGTTATTGATCAGCCAATTATGGATGAGCCATTTGATCCTCACACACACTCAGAATGGCAGGTTAAACTGTCCTGTTTTCTGATGACTTGGATACTCCATCAATGAAACAAAAGTCCCTGATATACTATGCCTCTAAAACCATGTGTGCCTAACCATTTTTCAGCTGATAGAGGGACAGCGATTTCTGTTGAAGTCTTCAGTGTTTCAAGTCATTGGGTGAATTTCCTTTCAAACTATTTTCTGGGCCAAATTTCACCTCTGCTCATAAGTCTTGATAAGATCAGTATGAACCCAATGCCCACACTTTCTGACACATTCATCTAAATCATTTTTTTTCTTTTCCCACTATGGAAAAATCCATCTTTAAGACAAGAGCAAAACATAATTTTTCCATGTCAAACAGTGTACACAGAAAGTAATATTTTTTTGTCTTATGTAATAGACACATTATTTTTACCCAAGGAAGAGTCAGATTTCATTCCTGCAGAGGAAGGGTCAGTAATAAGAACCTGATGAGTTTTCCAAATTTCTAGTCAGACTTCTTTAAGAAAGGTTGGTGCTTAAATATCTGGTCCTGTGGTCTGAAACCCAGTGTGGAAAACACAGACACACATGCAAACACATATTGCTAAGGATTCTCAGCGCAAGAGAGAAAATTGCTCATTGCATTTTTATATTGGCTTGCACCATAATTTGGGCTGTAAAGTCAGTATTTGAGGGAAAGTATTCAAGGAGATGAATTCCTTTTCCACTGGAAATTAAGACCCAGTTTTCAGATTCATAGCTTACCCATAGGAATAATCTCAGATATTTGACACACAATATAGCACTTGATTTATTGGAATCCACTTTGTGCATTTTGGAGGGATAGCAATTTGGTATCTGAAAATTCACAGCCAAACATGGTAGGTCATATTATTGCTTGCTATGTTATAATAGCAACTATAATTTCTATTGTAATTGAGTCTCCCCAGGGTAGTTTTTTTTCTCTTTATTTTTTATTTATTTGTTTTACTTTACAGTACTGTATTGGTTTTGCCATACATTGACATGAATCCGCCACAGGTGTACATGAGTTCCCAACCCTGAACCCCCCTCCCAGCACCCTCCCCATATCATCTCTCTGGGTCATCCCAGTGCACCAGCCCCAAGCATCCTGTATCCTGTATCGAACCTAGACTGGCGATTCGTTTCTTACATGATAGTATACATGTTTCAATGCCATTCTCCCAAATCATCCCACCCTCTCCCTCTCCCACAGAGTCCAAAAGTCTGTTCTAGGGTGTTTTCAAACATTATTTTGCTCTAAGTCTATAAGTATAAAAATCCTGTCTTCCCCTAGTCTAAAAGTGAGGATAATTCAGGAAGGAGTGCATCTTGCTTCTGTAGGCAGCACACTCATCACACAAAAGATAAATATACTTGAAATGCATTCCGTTTACTTTTCTGGAATAGGATAACTTTCAGTTTATACATAGGTCATAAAATAACTTTGCCAGCATTCTAAGTATTTAGTCGGGCTAAAACTGAATCTCTAAAAGTTTGGAATTCTGGCTGAAATTCTAATCAAGAAAATTCATTTCCTGGGTGTTGGACCTTGGCATTCTGATGTATGTGATATGCTGAAAATGTTAGAAGAAAGTAAGTATATAGAAATAGACCTTTGTGCTTCAGCAGGTTGGAGAAGTTAGACGCTTTATGATGGCTTTTTCTACAACTTGATAAAGTGTTGTGTGTGTGTGATTAATTTAGATAAATATGCTACTTTGTTATTTTAATTTTCTTCTTAAATATAAGGTCTAGATATGACTTTCCTTCACCCCCTTTAAGTACTATTCTAAATTCTGTTGGAATATTTCTAACTTTAAAAATTTTATATTTGCTGTAACTCAATTTATATCACTGCTCTCTAAGTTAGGAAGTTCAAACTTTCATTTTTCTGAAATCGTTTTTCATCTTTCCTGAATTCATCATCTAGCTGAATTTAGAGACCTAGACCCCAGGGTAAGTCCATCTTCTCAAGGCTGAGAGACTTGCCTTCAGGTTTTGTGGGTACATTTCACTTGCCTTCCGGTTTCGTGGGTACATTTCACATCCCCCAGTTTTAGTTCCCATACTCCGTCCCTATGTGCTCATAGTTGTCCAAAGCAATGTGACTTCCGCCAGCTAAAGTGCCTGATACGCGAAGGAGCTAAAAGTGCTTGATACGCGAAGGCAGTGGATCGCCAGTTAACTTGGTTTGTTCACCCGAAGAGAAGAACTTTGAGAAACAACCTAGTCCCTAAAATATTTTAATATTTATATCCAACTGCTTTCATCATATGTGTGAAGTATGCAAACAAGCATCATTTCCAGAATATTGTTAGTATTTACATTTAAGAATAAAATAGCCTGTCATTCTTTTTAATGGAACCTGATATCATAGTGATTCAATATCCATTATCACCCATTTGAGAAATATACAAGCTATTATTTAAGTTAGAAATTATTTATAATGTATACACACATGTATAAATGTATTTTTTTCTCTTTGAACTTGCATTTTCATGCCACTTCTGGAACAGAATTTTCTGTCTAGTATATTTTATGATTTAACATCTTCTCTCAATCAGTCTTTGTTACTGCTTTATAAAAAACAAATATGACAAATACTTAAACTTAAATTAAAAAAATTATTGTGATCATACGCTGATGTTAAAAATTTTATTCCTGCTGTAGCTGTTATTAAAAGTACAATTAATATTAACACACAATTGATCAACATAGTGCAAATTTTATAAGTAACTATTAAACATATCGGAAATATCAAATGTTTTTGAAAACACATTGTTGGGTAAAATGGAGTTTTTATAGTTGACTTAAAATGCATAATGAATATGGCTATATACATTGTTGGAGAGGTGGCAGAGTCTGCCTCTATTTTAAAATAGATGTAAATGCTGAGGGGACTTGTCAAGATCAATGAACAGCTAAATGCTTCATGATAAAAATTCCCTGAAACGCTTCTGAGTTATATGTCAAAAATCTTACTGACCTAAAATTTCAGGAAATTATGTCAACTGCCAGCTTCTATCAATTCCTCCTCTAGTTTTGCTGAGAGCAAAGATTTGGGAAATACCTGAACTGAAAAAGGGGATGGTACCTATTCATTAGAGTGATTCCTATTCTCAAAGTGACCTGGATATTTCCAATTACCCTTTGTGCAGGGCTGGGCTTTATACCCCAGAGAAATATACCAAGTAAGATATAGTCTTTTTTCTTTCTGCTAAAGGAAGAAGGTGATTGTGATAGAAAAGAAAAGAAAGGAGAACTTGCATTCTCCGGGCCATTTTTAAGAAAAACTAAATATAGATGCGGAATCCTTTCAAACCATGACTGTTGCATGTCCTTAGCAAAGCCCAGGGACCTGTGTGCTCCAGCTGAGGGTGGCTGAGCCAAGGCAACACGGTGGGGTATTGTGGTCCAAGAACGTCAGTATGTGAGCAGAAGTCCTGGATTCGGGGTGAGGAGAGACTGACAAGACAAGTCTCATCAGGTCCCCTTTGCCTCTTATTTCTCACTCCTCATTAAAATTCAGCATGCCTGGAAGGCAGCCCAGAATATGTATTTTAGACCAGACTCCTGAAGCTTTTGTTGCAAGAGTCACAGACAAGTCACCCTTTGAGAAACACTGAATCGCAGGAAAGCGGATGGACTATGACCTTAGCCAAGACTGTTCACTCTCCTGCCTACTAGCTATGCAGATCTTGGCCAACACGTGAGCCTCTCTAAGCCTCAGTGGCTCCGGGCAGCTTTTTGAGGGAAGTGATCCCGTGAGGCAGGAGTAAGAAGGGAGAGAGAGGGAATAAAGATGCTTCGCTGGGTTGCCACTGTGGATGGCCAGTGTTCCATGCTGCTGGGACCTTCTGAGGAGCCCTATGAAAGCTGTTTCACCACCATCCACCTGAGAAGATGGGTCAAACCAAAGAATCATTCTGTCCTCCTTGACTGCTAATTGTCAGCACTTTCAGGGTGCACAGGGGAGAGTACCTGGCAGGTTCTCAGCCATGGGAAAGGATGGAGAAGAAGCCCAGAGGCAAGAAGAAGTATAATTGCTCAGTAACGGCTCTCCACCCAACATACTAGTATGCAAATTGTCTGGGTAAGCGATTTGGCACTTTTTTAGAGTACTTTAGTGCTCTCTTTTAAAAAATAATCTCTATTCCCATCTTAACTTTCAGTTCCCCCTGACAGATTCTCATTCTACAATTTTCAACCAGAAGATCTGGCCTCACAAACAAGTGAAGAGTAAATTGGCACCTGAATGGTCCCCCATCACATCATTAGCACCGATGGCTGGTCACTTCATTTCCTGCTTATCGCTTTGCTTTCTTTGTAACTCTCAAAGCTCTTAGTTGATCCTACATTGGGATTTGTGTTTCCTTCGATTCTTGCTGCTCCTTCTAGTCTAAGAGATCAAGCATCACCTTCTCATTTTAAACAACGCTGACTGTCCATTTAAAGTTACAACCCACAGCCCCCGTCACTCCTGATCCTTTTTCTCTTCTACTTAGGAAACATCACTCAGCACCTTATAACATGCTGAGATTTGCTTCTCATTTATGGTTATATTTAAGTTCCACAGGACAGGGTACTTTAATTTTGGGGTTCACTATGTATCCTTGGCAGTCAGAACACTGCTCACTGACAGTAAGTGCTCAATAAACATGTATTGATTGAATGAATAAATGGTGAAGATTTCTGGCACATTACTTAGTAAATAAAAGCAGAGTTTGACTTTCAACGAGCATGTAGGAACTATGTATGGATTGAAGCTTAATGAATGCAGTCACTGTAATCAATGCCGAGGCCTTAGTTGAATTAATAACTTGCCTTGAGAAGAAAAGTTAGAGAGATGCACAGCGAATAATATTTTTGACTGTTTGCCATCAGAAAGAGATAAAGAGCTAGCGTAGGTGGCTGGCTCCCTTCCCAGTCCAAACTTGAAGGTCCTGAATAGGGAAAAAGAAACTGTGTCTCTTTGGAGAAGGAGAATAAGGCCACGAGGACCCCAGGGGACTCAGATGGGGGATGGCTGATTTCCGGGGGGAAATAGCAGTGAAGGAGCTGATGGCGGCTGGACTGGGGAAGAAACAGGTTGGGCAGGAGATGCTGTGGCCCTCTCATCTTGGCTGCACTGCCCTGGGCTGGTCGTTGCTCTGCGTATCACCCACGTGGCATGGAACAACAGCAGAAACACCCTGGCACCATGGGGAGGCGCTGGGCACTGACCGTGGACCAGCAGAGAGCCCCAGGGCCAGGCGTGGGAATTCCAGCTCAGCCCTTCACCTTCTGCAGGCTGAGTGATTAACGTGTAAGGAGAGGGCGCTCCAAAGAGAGGACTCATGAGACTTTGGTTTAGACATTGAATAAGGACAAAAGGACAACAGTGAGCCCGGCTGAGAATGCAGAGTTCCAAAGAATAGCAAGAAAAGATAAGAAAGCCTTCTTCAGCGATCAATGCAAAGAAATAGAGGAAAACAACAGAATGGGAAAGACTAGAGATCTCTTCAAGAAAATTAGAGATACCAAGGGAACATTTCATGCAAAGATGGGCTCGATAAAGGACAGAAATGGCCTGGACCTAACAGAAGCAGAAGATATTAAGAAGAGGTGGCAAGAACACACAGAAGAACCGTACAAAAATGATCTTCACGACCCAGATAATCATGATGATGTGTTGACTAATCTAGAGCCAGACATCTTGGAATGTGAAGTCAAGTGGGCCTTAGGAAGCATCGCTACAAACAAAGCTAGTGGAGGTGATGGAATTCCAGTTGAGCTGTTTCAAATCCTGAAAGATGATGCTGTGAAAGTGCTACACTCAATATGCCAGCAAATCTGGAAAACTCAGCAGTGGCCACAGGACTGAAAAGGTCAGTTTTCATTCCAATTCCAAAGAAAGGCAATGCCACAGAATGCTCAAACTACCACACAATTGCACTCATCTCACATGCTAGTAAAGTAATGCTCAAAATTCTCCAAGCCAGACCTCAGCAATACGTGAACCGTGAACTCCCTGATGTTCAAGCTGGTTTTAGAAAAGGCAGAGGAACCAGAGATCAAATTGTCAACATCTGCTGGATCATGGAAAAAGCAAGAGAGTTCCAGAAAAACATCTATTTCTGCTTTATTGACTATGCCAAAGCCTTTGACTATGTGGATCACAATCAACTGTGGAAAATTCTGAAAGAGATGGGAATACCAGACCACTTGACCTGCCTCTTGAGAAATCTGTATGCAGGTCAGGAAGCAACAGTTAGAACTGGACATGGAACAACAGACTGGTTCCAAATTGGAAAAGGAGTACGTCAAGGCTGTATATTGTCACCCTGCTTATTTAACTTCTGTGCAGAGTACATCAAGAGAAACGCTGGACTGGAAGAAACACAAGCTGGAATCAAGATTGCCGGGAGAAATATCAATAACCTCAGATATGCAGATGACACCACCCTTATGGCAGATCTGCTGGATCATGGAAAAAGCAAGAGAGTTCCAGAAAAACATCTATTTCTGCTTTATTGACTATGCCAAAGCCTTTTGACTCTGTGGATTACAAGAAACTCTGGAAAATTCTGAAAGAGATGGGACTACCAGACTATCTAACCTGCCTCTTGAGAAATCTGTATGCAGGTAAGGAAGCAACAATTAGAACTGGACATGGAACGGCAGACTACTTCTAAATAGGAAAAGGAGTACCTCAAGGCTGTATATTGTCATCTTGCTTATTTAACTTACATGCAGAGTACATCTTGAGAAATGCTGGGCTGGAAGAAGCACAAGCTAGAATCAAGATTGCTGGGAGAAATATCAATAACCTCAGATATGCAGATGACACCACCCTTATGGCAGAAAGTGAAGAGGAACCAAAAAGCCTTGATGAAAGTGAAAGTGGTGAGTGAAAAAGTTGGCTTAAAGCTCAACATTCAGAAAATGAAGATCATGGCATCAGGTCCCATCACTTCATGGGAAATAGATGGGGAAACAGTGGAACAGTTTCAGACTTTATTTCTTTGGGCTCCAAAATCACTGCAGATGGTGATTGCAGCCATGAACTTAAAAGACACTTACTCCTTGGAAGAACAGTTATAATCAACCTAGATAGCATATTCAAAAGCAAAGACATTACTTTGCCAACCAAGGTCCATCTAGTCAAGGCTATGATTTTTCCAGTGGTCATGTATAGATGTGAGAGTTGGACTGTGAAGAAAGCTGAGCCCTGAAGAATTGATGCTTTTGAATTGTGGTGTTGGAGAAGACTCTTGAGAGTCCCTTGGACTGCAAGGAAATCCAACCAATCCATTCTAGAGGAGATCAGCCCTGGGTGTTCTTTGGAAGGTTTGATGCTAAAGCTGAAACTCCAGTACTTTGGCCACCTCATGCGAAGTGTTGACTCATTGGAAAAGACTCTGATGCTGGGAGGGATTGGGGGCAGGAGAAGAAGGGGAAGACAGAGGATGAGATGGCTGGATGGCATCACCAACTCATGGATGTGAGTCTGAGTGAACTCCAGGAGTTGGTGATGGACAGCGAGGCCTGGCGTGCTGCGATTCATGGGGTCACAAAGAGTTGTACACGACTGAGAGACTGAACAGAACTGAACTAACTGATTATTGCTCTGAGATGTAGAATGGGGAAAAAACAGACAAATGTTTTGTACTGTGTTGTTAGTCATACTTAATGCTGTTAGATGACTTCTTTGTTACAAACCCTTCTATGGGGAGGGAGGAGGGAGGGGGGTTCAGGATGGGAAACGTGTATCCCTGTGTCAGAATCATGCTGATGTATGGCAAAACCAATACAATATTGTAAAGTAATTAACCTCAAATGAAAATAAATAAATTTATATTAAAAAAAGGAAAATATATGCACAGCACATTTCCAGGCTTTGTAAGAAAAACTAAAGAGACACCTGAGTGTCAAAACAATATTTACAATGGATTCAAACACTAACTGACTCATAGTGAACAAGGTCATTACCAGCACATTTCATGTCTTTATGTGAATTCAAGAAGTGACACTCCCAGGACAAAAGCAAATTTGAAATAGATGCACTCAGGATGTAACAATAATAAGAGAACATACCTCTTCTTCCCCGCTAACAAAAATCTCACCAGGGATTTCAGCTACAGTATGTCATCTTGATGACCTGCCCTTGTACAGGGCATGAACCCCTGTTGATGATGGCCCTGTTCATGTACCTAAAGCACTACCTGGCACTTAATAGGTGCTTAAAATGATTATTGAACTATACCAGCAAACTAAGTATGGCAAAAAGGAGTATCCCTTCATCTTTTTCACCTTGCTTTGAGGTCTGATGCCTATTTAGGCAATGTTTGATATTTGCTCCAAAAACAGACTTGTTGGTGTCCTAGTGAAAAGGCCTACCTCCTTGAATGATAAATGTAATGATAAATGTAATACTATATATTTTTTCAGTTCTAATTTCTTTTGTATTTTCTTTCTTTCTTTCTTTCTTTTTTTAAATTGATTTTTATTTTTTAGTTTTTTTGCTTTACAATACTGTATTCGTTTTGCTATACATTGACATGAATCAGCCATGAGTGTACATGAACTCCCAATCCCGACCCCCACCTCCCCCCTCCCCCCACACCATCTCTCTGGATTATCCCCGTGCATCAGTCCCAAGCATCCTGCATCGAACCTAGAATCAAAATTGAATAATAAGGACTGAAGAGGATTTAGAGCATCTTTGCTTGAAAAGGTCATGTACTTTGACATACCTTGACTTTAGCGTGCTGTAATCAGGATTACACATTGGAAATTTTATTTCCACCATGATATACACTCCACTCATGTCTATACGGGTGTCTATATCTGTCTATATTTGGCATATTATTTATAGAATGCTAAGAAAGTGACATACTTTCCCATGATAATATGAATAGGTCTTCGGGAATAAATCTACTGTCTCTCCTGATTCATTTAGCAGAACTAATCCACATGCTATCATGAGATGCCACTTCATGATCTTATGGTTTATATAGTTTTTCTCAAGATGTGAGATTACTATCTTTGTATTCATGTATGTAAAGAAGTAATGTCTTGTTTTTCACTAACTTCTTTAATGATTTTTTCTCTTTAATGAATTTCATCAACTTGATTATAATATGATCAATGTGGTTTCCTTTCTTTTTGCATTCATGCTTGCTAATTCATTTCAGTCATGTCCAATTTGGCAACCCTTTGGACTGTAGCCCACCAGACTCCTCTGTCCATGAGATTCTCCAGGCAAGAATACTGGACTGGGTTGCTAGGCCCTTCTTCAGGGGATCTTCCTGACCCAGAGATAGAACCCATGTCTCCTGCAGCTCTTTTATTATAGGCAGATTCTTTAGCCCTGGATCACCAGGGAAGACTTCTCTCTCTCTTTTCCCTTTCTGGAAGTTGAAGAGCATTCTGGTTCTGTGAGTTTATAATTTTTACCACAAATTTGAGACTACAATAGAGATTATTTCTTCAAATATTTTTTAGTATCTTCCATACTGGAAATCTAACTACACATACTGGCTACTTGTAAATGAGGTTCTGTTCATTTATTCTATTTCCTTCTTCTCATCTTCTTTCTTCTGTTTAGGGCTTTATTTTTGCTGTTGTTATTGCTTGTTTATATGTGTTTACTTGCTGCTATGTCTTGAAGGTCATTGGTATTCTTTTTGTCAGCACCCATTTTTCTCATAAGCCCTTCCAGTATATTTTTTTCACTTTGGACATTTAATTTTTCAGCTCTGGTGTTTATTTCCTTTTTTATATCTTTTTTTCCTTCATTCAGTTTATATTTTCCTTTAAATCCATTTTCACAATTACCATAGTTTTTTTTTTTTTTTTTTTTAGGTTTTGCCTCTAATTCCAAGAGCTTTGACATTCCTGGATGTCTTTCTCTTAATTTGAATTCCTTCCATTTATAGCTCACATTTTCTTGCCTTTTTCCTATATAGTAAAACTTATTGAATTTTAGACATTGTCAAAGTTGTATTTTTAAGAGTCTGGATTTTGCTGCCTTTATTTAAAGAGTATTGAAGTTTATTGGAGCAGATTGTTACTTGCAGATTAGCTTGAATGCTTTTCTGGCTTGTTTTTTCAGTTTGTTAGGTCAGCTCCCTGTAGCCTTTATTTTAGGTCAAGTTGGGTCCTGCCACTAAGTTCATACCGCTACTGATGGTGGTGGTTTAGTCGCTAAGTCGTGTCCTACTCTTGTGACCCCATGGACTAGGAACCTGCCAGGCTCCTCTGTCCATGGAATTCTCCAGGCAGGAATATTGGAGTGGGTTGCCATGCCCTTCTCCAGTTCATACCACTACAGGATCTCTATCAGATTTTTTGGATATACAGTGATGTTTCTCCATTTTGATTGAGTAGACTTGAACAATCCTCAACTCTTGTGAGCAATATTTCAGTACTGGTTCTTCTTGCATAAGCAGCATAATTCAGTATGTAACAGTCTCATGACTTATGCAGATTACCCATCCTCTTTCTCTGTAGTCTCTCCATTCCAATATTTGTTCTCTAGATTTCAGCATTTTCAGCTGTCACTTACCAGCAAGATCTCTATGCTCTTCTTGTGTTTCTCCTCCCTGTAACACACTTGAGAAAGTGAATCATTGTATAAAACTGAACATTTGTAGTGTTCATTTCATTTTTTCCTCTCCAGAATTAAAATCCTGTAATAATTGTTGCCCAGTGCCTGTAAACAACTTTATTTTTATGTATATTTTTCTAGTTTTCTATTTTCTTACAGTGAGATGACAAACCACTATCAATAAAGCACTGTCCACTGTTTTCCTCATATGTTATGCTAAACAAGTGTTCTAATATTTAAATGTTTTCATACTGTAGCATTGCATTCCATGGACAATTAGACTTTATTATTGATTGAACAGCTGAGTGCACTTACATTTTCCAATGTAAGCCATTTATTTGTCCATTCAGAGAATGGACAGCTTAGTCTTCAGAGGTTTAGATTTTGGCAAAAATAATTGTTGAATCAAAATGTTGATTATAGTTTTTCTTTGAATGTTCAAAAGCAGCTAAAACATACTCTGAATATACTAGGCTTCACCAGACTCTAAGTTAAGACAAATCTATATTAAACTTTAATTTAGAAATCATAGTAGCTTCATGTTCTTATCACTCGTTTACGAAACCTTGTTCCTTAAAGATTTCCTTCAAGTACTTCTGGGAATCTCCACAGGGTGTTTTAAACTGGTCTTCAGTTGTTTCTGGTTCTTATTCTCTTTTAGCCTTATAAGATTCAATTTCTACATAGAAATCTCTGCTGATTTACTTCTGATAATAAAGATATGCTTACTCTTTTATTTCAAGGAGGAGACGGAGACTGAGTAGCCATTAACTCACAGTTTTGGCTGCTTGGAATACAAAACAGTCAGAGCTCTTTCTTGTAAAATGAGTTGCATTACTTCTGCTCCAGCTGTAGTCAGTACTGCTGCCTTAGGATCGTTCCAAGAGAGAACGTATTGTTCTTGTCACCATTCCTTCCTTGTTGGCAAGTGTCTTACCACTCCTATATGGCCACCTCCGATTTTGGGAAAGATGTTCAGATGAGCTGATGCTTGCTCAAGTGTATTTAGACTTCCCCACACTCTCCACCTTGGCCAATCTTAACTTGAGACAGTACTCCTTTATCTCTATGCACACTCAGGTATCAGGAGTGCTACAGCAGAATTTTTCAGTTTGATCCTGATATAAATGGAGCATTGGGCTTCCCTGGTGGCTCAGAGGTTAAAGTGTCTGTCTGCAATACGGGAGACTGGGTGCGATCCCTGGGTCGGGAAGATCCCCTGGAGAAGGAAATGGCAACCCACTCCAGGATACTTGCCTGGAGAATCCCATTGACAGAGAAGCCTGGTGGGCTACAGTCCATGGGGTCACAAAGAGTTGGACACGACTGAGTGACTTCACTTACTTACTTGCAAATGGAGAGCCTTTCAATTTGTATTGTGCTGCTTTTTCTCTTTCCTATAGTATAAACAATGAAAGTTGCTCAGTCCTGTCCAACTCTTTGTGACCAGGCCAGAATTCTGGAGTCAATACCTGTTCCCGTCTCCAGGGGATCTTTCCAACCCAGGGGTTGAATGCAGCCTCAACTGGTAAAGAATCCTCTTGTAACGTGGGAGACCTGGGTCTGATCTCAGGGTTGGGAAGATCCCCTGAAGAAGGGAATAGCTACCCACTCTGATATTCTGGCCTGGAGAACTCAATGGACTGTATAGTCTGTGGGGTCACTAAGAGTCAGACTCGACTGAGCAACTTTCAGTTTCACAGTATAAACAGAGTACTTATGCTTACTATAACAAAAGTGTGTTGGGCTGAAATCTGAAGTCATCCACTCTGTTGTTTTCCCCAAAACCATGCTCTTTCTTCTTTTCTTTCTTTTATTACTTTAAGCATTATCAGTCATCCATACAATCTGACTTTTGTCAGGGTTCTATTGCTTTGATATATGTGTGAACCTCAGATACTAAAAGAATTGAAATCTTACCCCCTAACTAATCTCAAGGGAATCCTTAGCCTTTTATCTCATCCCTGTGTATCAGCATTTCTTCTAAGGTTACCCAGGATTGTGTGTGTGTGTGTGTGTGTGCTCAGTTACTCAGTCTTGACCCCATGGACTGTAGCCCACCAGGCTCCTCTATCCATGGGATGCCCCAGATAAGAATACTGAAGGTTACCACTTGCTTCTCCAAGGGATCTTCCCAATCTGGGGATCAAACCCATGTCTCCTGTGTCTCCTGCATTGGCAGGCAGATTATTTACCACTGAGCCACAAGTGAAGCCCACCCATAGATTTGATCTGTTTTATTTCAGCTTAATAGGATACTCTATTTAGTTCAGTTCAGTCACTCAGTCATGTCTGACTCTTTGCGACCCCATGAATCGCAGCACGCCAGGTCTCTCTGTCCATCACCAACTCCCGGAGTTCACTCAAACTCACATCCATCGAGTTGGTGATGCCATCCAGCCATTTCATCCTCTGTCGTCCCCTTCTCCTTCTGCCCCCAATCCCTCCCAGCATCAGAGTCTTTCCAAGTACTTTGAAGTGGCCAAAGTACTGGAGTTTCAGCTTTAGCATCATTCCTTCCAAAGAACACCCAGGTCTGATCTCTTCTAGAATGGACTGGCGGGATCTCCTTGCAGTCCAAGGGACTCGCAAAAGTCTTCTCCAACACCACAGTTCAAAAGCATCAATTCTTCGGCGCTCAGCCTTCTTCACAGTCTAACTCTCACATCCATACATGACTACAGGAAAAACCATAGTCTTGACTAGACGGACCTTAGTCAGCAAAGTAACGTCTCTGCTTTTAAATATACTATCTAGGTTGTTCATAACTTTTCTTCCAAGGAGTAAGCGTCTTTTAATTTCATGGCTGCAATCACCATCTGCAGTGATTTTGGAGCCCCCAAAAATAAAGTCTGACACTGTTTCTACTGTTTCCCTATCTATTTCCCATGAAGTGATGAGGCCAGATGCCATGATCTTCGTTTTCTGAATGTTAAGCTTTAAGCCAACTTTATCACTCTCCTCTTTCACTTTCAACAAGAGGCTTTTTAGCTCCTCTTCACTTTCTGCCATAAGGGTGTGGTCATTTGCATATCTGAGGTTATTGTTATTTCTCCCGGCAATCTTGATTCCAGCTTATGTTTCTTCCAGTCCAGCATTTCTCATGATGTACTCTGCATAGAAGTTAAATAAGCAGGGTGACAATATACAGCCTTGACGTACTCCTTTTCCTAATTAGTCGGCAAAGTAATGTCTCTGCTTTTGAATATACTATCTAGGTTGGTCATAACTTTTCTTCCAAGGAGTAAGCGCCTTTTAATTTCATGGCTGCAGTCACCATCTGCAGTGATTTTGGAGCCCAAAAAAACAAAGTCTGACACTGTTTCTACTGTTTCCCCATCTATTTCCCATGAAGTGATGGGGCCAGATGCCATGATCTTCGTTTTCTGAATGTTGAGCTTTAAGCCAACTTTTCCACTCTCCTCTTTCACTTTCAACAAGAGGCTTTTTAGCTCCTCTTCACTTTCTGCCATAAGGGTGGTGTCATTTGCATATCTGAGGTTATTGTTATTTCTCCCGGCAATCTTGATTCCAGCTTATGTTTCTTCCAGTCCAGCATTTCTCATGATGTACTCTGCATAGAAGTTAAATAAGCAGGGTGACAATATACAGCCTTGACGTACTCCTTTTCCTACTTTGTATCAAATTATTTTTTTAAAAGAAGAAAAGCTATTGAAATTTTGATACATGCATTCATAACAATGAGCACCATTGATTATACCTGGTGTTCCATCACTAATAATCAGCAACAGATTGTCCAAGATGTGCAGCTGCTGAGCTGGTGGGCTGGATTCCACCCAAGCGCTACAGCTCTTTTAATCATGCTTTCCAATGCAGTGGCCCTTTTCCCAAGCAATTACATCAATAATGTTCAATTCTTCTTGGCAAATCTTAAATTTTCCTTTTATTGCAAGCATGATTTTTTTTCCTTCTTAAGATTGATGGAAATATGTTAACGGTTTGTATTTAAGATATGACACTTTTTTCATAACAAATTCATTATCTTGAACCACTTCCTTTCCAATCCTATTTTTAAACACAGCAAGTAAAATATTTCTAAGCACATACAGAGCAGCCACCTGTCAACGTATATCGCAAAAAATGATAAATGCACTTGAAGAACAGCTCAAATCTTAGCTAAGAAGATCTTGTGAAAACAAACAATAATTGCTTTTTTCCAGAGTAATAGTAAAATTATGTTTTCCAATTTAAAAATTATTTCAAAATTGATTTCACATTGTTAAGGATTTTACATGTAATATTATCACATCAAATGTAAAATATTCTAATTGTTTTAAGTACAATTAGGGCATAGAATTTAGAGCTTCCCCTAATAGCTCTCAAAAATTGTCTCAAAAATTGTATTCTGAACCTTCTTAAATTGAGTGTCCCTGAAATCCACATCGATGTATATGTGGCCATGTAATACCTGATCTTTTAGGAATATGCATACATTAATCATAAATCATAACAAATGTTGCATTAATTTAGATGGTATTATAGACCTTTCTATCAAGAATATATGTGAATGAGTTTTAAGTGGCAAGGAAAGATTTCTGTGTGTCCTGTCTGGCCTATTCTTTCAGATTATATCCACTTTTCATCATCCTGTGATATACCACAACACTGAGAGCTATAGAAACTGACAATGCAGCAGATGGTATTCATTCATAGAAATACAAGCTGTTGCATGAAAGTATATGATTATTGCGCTGTGGATAATAACCAATTTAGCATCTAGTAAGTAAATTAGTATTCCTGAATTCCTACACATGTGTCTGTCCATTGTATTCTCCTTTGACCCGACTGTATCATATTACTTGTCCTCTGATTAATTAATGGAATCAAATAACGTTTTTGACAAGGATACATCCCTATGAGCTTCCCAGGTGGTACAGTGGTAAAGAACTGCCTGCTAATGCAGGAGACGCAGGTTTGATCCCTGGGTCTGGATGGTCCCCTGGAAGAGGAAATGGCAACCTGCTCCAGGGTACTCTCTGGAAAATTCTATGAATAGAGGAGCCTGGTGGCGATAGTCCATGGGGTCACAAAGAGTAGGACACAACTGAGCAACTGAGTGCACATACCCACACACACATATACATTTATATTTGTATGAGAATGGTGATTTTATTATACTTAAAAAATTACATTTAAAAAAAATTACATTTTGACAACTTCTAGCATAATTTAAATGTTTACTAAAGTTTGGCAGTTTTTTTGGTTGAGTGATTTCGGAAATTTTATATCAGACTGTCTGTTATTTGTGCTGTCTTCATTTTATCTGGGTTTATTCTTTGTCATAATTTTCCTTTTAATGCAGTATTGGAAGCTAGAATATTGGTTTGTTATTTTGGTCAATTGGTTAATTAATATGCATATTATCATAATACATATTAATTAACTATAAATATTATTGTATACTATCACTATTGTTGTTGTTGTTGTTAAGTCAATTCAGTCGGTCCAACTCTGTGCGATCCCATAGACTGCAGCCCACCGGGCTCCCCACTCCCTGGGATTCTCCAGGAAAGAAACCCGGAGTGGGTTGCCATTTCCTTCTCCAATGCATGAAAGTGAAAGTGAAGTCGCTCAGTCGTGTCTGACTCTTCGCAACCCCATGGACTGCAGCCCACCAGGCTCCTCCGTCCATGGAATTTTCTAGGCAAGAGTACTGGAGAGGGATGCCATCGCCTTCTCCGATACTATCACTATACTTTGTCTTAAATTTTTAAGAAAAATTGAAACAACCATTATATGTATACTCTTAGAACTAGAAAAGCATGTAAGGATGTAAGACTTGGAATTCATTCAAGTCTATGCTGACTCAGCTTTAGAAAATATTTAAAAATGTATTCAATTTATCCCTATTTTGAATTAAAATATGAAAACATTTAACTGTCTCTATTATCAGCAAAAAACTAAGTGTTGAAGACACAAATATGACTAGGTTTTGGTATCTGCTGTCACAAAGCATGAAATCTAGGACTAAATATTGATGATAAAAGTATTCTTCTTGGATTTAGTGTTACATAAACTGAATAGCTGATCTAATGAACAGTTAATGTTAGATAAGTTACAATTACCACATATTTTATGCAGAAGAGTTACCAGTTAATAACATGTTAGTGACTAATGATTCCAAAAGTAGTCTTACTTGCATTTCAAAATAGATTTACTCTAAGTGCTCAAAACACATGGTTTGTCCAGTTTAATCTATATAATATAATGTATTTAGCAACTACCATGTTCCATGCACAATGTTAGATAGTAAGATTTATGAGATTAATATGAAATAAATTCTCCCTTTAGACAAGCAAATGCAAATGTTGTTAGTGAAGAAGAAAGAAGAAATGTAAATAATTTAGTGCATGAAAATGCCATAGGAATTACAACAGTATTACAACAAAGAATTAAGGTAGCAAAAACAGAAATTTAAGCCCATATTATGCATAAAATTTTTCACCCAGAAGGCAACATTTGAACTGTGTCTTACAGAGGAGTCTGTTTCACCAGAAAAAAAGGGAGGTATGCATTCCAGATAAAGACTCACTGTGTGCTATATTATGGATGCAAAAACAAGTAAATAAGGTCCGGTTACGTATGCAATGAAACATAACAAGGAGATATGGAGAAATCTGTGTGGTTGAGGAGGGGAAACTAAAGTGTGAGGGGCTGAAAGTGTGAAACACATACAGGAAATTATACAGCTATCTATTAATGAAGAATTTTGTATTCTGTTACAGAGTATGCTGTAGATCTGAGAAAAATGCATGAAGCATCATAACTTTAAAAATCTGGGCTCAGTGGTGATAACCACGGAGGTAGGAATAAGATCTAATGGAGGAGGAGAGTAAAGGCAAGAAATCCAATTAAGTTTGATAATTTTTAGTGTGGACATTTTTCCTGTCATTTACTAAGGTATCAATTCATAATTTTTGTTAGTTTTATAGGCACAATGTTAGGCGTTCTAGGCATAATGCTGTACTCTAACACAATATTAAAATGAGTAGAGCATAATCAGAAACCTTTAAGGCCCTGGTAATTGAGGCTTCTGCCTTCATCATGACCCTTAGCAGCTCCCAGTAGATTTGTGCTTTATAGTCATTCTATCTTAAAGTATATTCTCAGGGAAGAAAACAATATATGACAAGTAACTTACATCTAAGTGTGAATTCAAATATTTATCTTTCCCATGGTGTTTTGCACTTGAAATCTAATCAATGAACCTAAAACTAATATTTCATTATCTGACACTCAAGATATTCATAAACAAGTTGCTTCTTTTCCTATGACATTTGCTATTGCATGGCTATCTGATTAATTACTGTACCATTACTATGGGGAGTATCTCTATTGGAAGGCAAGGTTGAGTGTGAGAGATGATTGGTCATCTTTTATCATTTTGACTTTATATATTCCTTAATTCAAAATTTTATAGTCGTATACAACTTTTCAAAACCACACTTTTTCAATGCATTGGCAAAAAGCAGTGAGGCACTTTAAGCTCAACTGCTGACAAGCTGGAGACCTGAAGTGTTTGCTCTGGAAGGTGAAAATTCCCAGTAATTTATTATTATCTAGTAAAAGGGAAAGGACTAGTTGTGAACATCATATTCCTAAAGCTAGGAACTGGGTATATTCCATCAGTTTTTGGCCTTGTAACTTTTGACTTGATATTAAAGTTTCACAGAACTATAAGCCCCACTTAGAAATAGTTTCAAAAATACCAGTTTCAACTTTTCAGCATTATTATCTACTATACAACAAATAGCTTGGCCAGTTTAAAAACAGGCTAACTTGTCTGCTCTCAGGCCCTTGTATTGCCAGTAATCTCTATTCTACAGTATTTACTCAGCATTTACCTTTTTAACAAAATTTGGTTGAGTTATCCTTTTAGCACCATAAACTCCACCCTAACACATTCTCTAACACGGCTCTCTAATACAGTTCTATATGCTGTAACACACAAGTACACTACCAAAACTAAGGCAAATAATATTTCTGTCAAACTGAAATCTCCCTCATATCTCTTTATCATCATAATCATTCCTTTCCTCCTGGAAGCAGCCTCTGGAAATGACTGATCTGGTTTCTGTCTCTGTGATTTTGCCTTTTCATGAGTATCTTATAAATGGAACAATCAAGAATGTAGCCATCATACTATACAATTCCTTTCCTTTCACATCTTTGTGATTCTTCCGTCTGCTGTGTTGCCAAGCAGAATTTCATTCTATAGATGCGCCATATTTCTTTTTCTAAAGTTATGTGCTTATTTATTTATTTCGGGCCATGCTGTGTCTTTGGCTGCTCACTGGCTTTCTCTAGCTGCAGCGAGTGGGGGCTGCTCTCTAGTTGTGGCTTCACTTGTTGTGGAGCACAGGCTCCGGGCATACAGGCTTCAGTAATTGCAGTACTACTGTAACTAATCATGGGCTCTAGCGTGCAGGCTTAGTAGTTGTGGTGACTGGCTTCATTGCTCTGCTGCATATGAGATCTTCCTGGACCAGGGACTGAGCCTGAGTCCCGTGCATTGGCAGGCGGATTTTTTATCCATCGTACCATCAGAGAAGTCTAATGCACCATATTCTATCTCTTACCAATTGTAGACATTTTAATTACTTTGAGTTTTGGGAGATTATGAATTTAATCTCTACCATATAATCTGCTGTAAATGTTTGTGAACAGGATTTTGTGTAGACATAAGTTTTTCCTTATCTTGCATAAACATCTAGAAGTTGTATTTCTGGATCATATGGTAACTTTAAAAGAAACTGCTGACGTATTTTCCAAAATAGCTCTATCATTTTGCATTCTCACTAGCAATATATGAGACACTTTCAATGGCTCTACATTCTCACCAGCTCTTGATATTGACAGGTGTTTAGTCATATCTCAAATTATAGTTTTGCAGTATTCATTAATTTTCATTTAAATTTTCTTAATGACTAATGATGTTGAGTATCATTTTGCATGTTTGTCATCCATAAATCTTTAGAAAAATATCTCCTCAGATTTTTGCCCACTTTTTTCTTAGTAGTTTGATTACTTATTAACTTCTGAAAGATCTTTATATTTTCTGAGTTAGTTCTTTGTTAGAGATGTGTTTTGCAAATATCTTCTCCTAGAATACAGATGTCTTTTAATTTTCTTAATAGTATATTTGCACAAGGAGAAATTTTTAATTTTGATGAAGTATGATATATTTTTTCTTTACCATTTGCATTTTATGTCCTATTAAAAAATATTGGCCTTAACAAAGGACCTATTTTCTGTATTTTTCTAGATATTTGCATGTAACTTCAGTTCATTTTTAGTTAATTTTTGTATGTGGCACAAGGTAAGCTTTAACATTTAGTTTTTTAATGCAGTTCAATTTTTCCATTATCATTTGTTGAAAAGAATATCATTTTTTTGTTAATTACCTTGACAATGTTATTGAAAATTACCTGATGATATTAATATTTTGGGAGTCTTTTCTGTGCCCACAATTCTGTTTTATTGATCTAAGGGCCTATTCTTTCACCAATACTACAGTTTCTTGATTGCTATAGCTTTCAGTTCGGTTCAGTTTGGTTCAGTCACTCAGTTGTGTCCAACTCTTTGCAACCCCATGGACTGAAGCATGCCAGGCTTCCCTGTCCATCACCAACTCCTGGAGTTTATCCAAACCCATGTCCATTGAATTGGTGATACCATCTAACCATCTCATTCTCTGTCGTTCCCTTCTCCTTCCACTTTCAATCTTTCCCAGCATCAGGGTCTTTTCATATGAGTCAGTTCTTTGCATTGGGCGGCCAAAGTATTGGAGTTTCAGCTTCAGCATCAGTCCTTCCATTGAACTCTCAGGACTGATCTCCTTTAGGATGGACTGGTTGGATCTCCTTGCAGTCCAAGGGACTCTCAAGAGTCTTCTCCAACACCACAGTCCAAAAGCACCAATTCTTTGGTGTACAGCTTTCTTCCGAGTCCAACCCTCACATCCATACATGACCACTAGAAAAACCATAGCCTTGACTAGATGGACCTTTGTTGGCAAAGTAATGTCTCTGCTTTTGAATATACTGTCTATAGCTTTATAAGTCTTCAAATCTGTAATATAAATCTTGCAACTTTGTTCTTATTCCAGAATGCTTTGGAAATTCTTATCCCTTCGTATTTCCAAATAGCTTTCAAAAGTAGCTTTTCCACTGCTACCAACAACACTGCTAGCATTTGGGATGGGATATGCTTATCGTGTGTGTGTGTGGTGTGTGTGTGTGTAAGTCTCTTCAGTAGTGTCTGACTCTTTGCAACCCGGTGGACTGTAGCCTACCAGGCTTCTCTGTCCATCTTATTCTCCAGGCAAGAATACTGCAGTGGGTTGCCATGTCCTCCTCCAGAGGATCGTCCTGACGCATGGATGGAACTTGTGTCTCCTGTGTCTTCTACATTAGCAGGCAGGCTCTCTACCAAAAGTGTCACCTGGGAAGCCCTGCTGAATGTATAGACCTGGATTATTACAGTACTGAGTCTACATTTATATACCTTCTCTTAGGTTTTCTCTCAATCATAGTTTAGATTTTATAGCAAATAAATGCATATATTTTTGAAGATGTCTGTGTATCTAATGGCTTGGGTGCTAAATTAAATTTTACTTTGAAAAATGATTTTCAATTGCCCATTGAGTGTGTATAAAATATGATTGATTTTTGTATGTTGATATTGTATCTTGCATTTTTGCTAACTTCACTTTTTAGTTCTATTAACTTTCATCTTTATTGACTCTTTAAAGTCATATAATTATTTCCACTCCAGTCTACACAACATGTACTCATTTTTATCATCTTTTTGTACTGTCTAGGACATCTATTATGATGTTAAATAGGATTGTTCAAGTGCATATGCTTTCCTTTTCCCTAAATTTAAAAGAAAAGCAAGCCATTTTAAGCCATTAAATATACTATTGGCAATATAATTTTTGTGTAGATAGGCTTTACTAGAATTAGGAAGTTTTGTTTGCTTATAAGTTTGCTCTGGGTTTTAAGCATGAATGGATGTTATATTTTGTCAAATCCCTTTTCTGTATATTTTAGATGGTCATGTTCTTTTTTTTCTCTTTAGTCTGTTATGATAAACTACACTGATTGATTTTAAAATGTTTAAACAACCTTGGTTGTTTCTTGGTTAGCTATCCTTACTCCCTCCTGGATGTAGTATGCTATTCTTTTAATTTATTACTGAATTGGATTTGCAAGCTTGGGACTGATGCACGGGGATAATCCAGAGAGAGATGTGGGGCGGGAAGGGGGAGGTGGGGGTCGGGATTGGGAGTTCATGTACACTCGTGGCTAATTCATGTCAATGTATAGCAAAATGAATACAGTATTGTAAAGAAAAAAAAACTAAAAAATAAAAATTAATTAAAAAAAGAAACATTTTTATGTCCATACCAATGAGCAATATTGATTTATATCTATTTTTCTTATAATATTTTTGTTCTGTAATATCTTTGGTGTAAGGGTAATGATGGCCTTGTAAAACAAGTTATAAAGTGTTCTCGCCTATGTCTTAGGAAACTTTGCGTATAGTTGGCCTAATTGTGTCATTAAGTATTTGCTAGAATTTGGCAGGAATGCCCATTTGGGCTGCTTGTTTTCTTTGTCAGGGAAACTTAACCAAAGTGCCACTCACTTCAGTAGACTGATGACTGTACTGATTTTAAATGTCTTCTTAGGTGAGCTCTGGAGTTTTGTATCTGTTAAGAAATTTGTCCTTTTCATCCTAGTTGATAAATTTGTGGGCATAAAATTGTTCATAATATTTCTATATTATATTTTAATACAGTAGGATCTTTAGTGTTTTATACTTTCTCTTTCCTGATATTATTAATTCATATCTGTTCCTTTTTCTTTCAGTGTAGCAAATTATCAATTTGTTGATTTTTTTAAAAGGCTTATGTGAACTTGTCATTTCATTCAAAAGTTTCTTAAATATATAGGGCCATTAATAATCAAAACATGAACTTTAGCAACTAAAAGCCCCCTTTCTTTTTTCTTTCTCTCTCTTTTATTCTTTTCTTCTTTCTTCTGATGTTTTATTTTCATTCCAGTTGTTTTAACTTCCAGGTATTCTGGATGTTGTTTGGGGCTTCCTATCTATTTTGCATAATCATCAATATTCAGATACTAAATATAATGTTGAAAAGGATGATGTACTTTGCTAAACACTTGTATTCTAGATGTCCTAAGTATTAGCTCGTTACTTCTAAAAGTCTTAGACATTGATCTTGAATGTATTATTTAATCTTTTCTTGAAAAGCATGTTTAAGAAAGAAAATAATCATTATCATTCTATTCATCTCAAAAACAATATATCTGTAAGGTAGTTACATTAACTATTAATAAAATTAACATGATCACTTATTGAAAAAAGTCACAGACTGGATTCTTGCTACAACAATAATTGGTTTTAGTAAAATAGGAATCATATCAGAAATTCTTGCTCTTACCACATAGAGCTCTCTGGGGTGAATACATCAGAGCATATTTTTCATGAACAAATGATCACAAAATATTCATTATTTTTGTTTTTAACATCAAATAAGAAGATAATATACAAATGAAAGTAAGGAGGGAAAAGTTTCCCTCTAAGATTATCCCTGTCATTCACTTCTCAGTCTCCTTATCATCTCTTCCTTGCTTCTTCTACTTAATTTGACATACTTTCAGGTCTTAGAAGGCACCATGCTGATGCATAACTCCTTGCACTTTATCCATAATTTTCACACTGCTGGGAATATTCTTTACAAATCACAACCAGCTCTATCTCCAACTACAGAGCTTTTCTCTTCTCATAAATTTAAATCAGTTGACATCACTTTATAATTCCTTTCCTGATGTTCTTTTTGCTCTAAAGAAAATTTGCAATGTTCCATTTATGTCTCACATATCCCATAAGGGAGTCTTCATACCACTTAGAAGCAATTACTCTACATTCCTTTTACAAGTATGAATCCCTCCAAATGCATACACTCTTTAAAGATAGAGATTGTCACTTATTTTTCCTTGTGTCCATTAGATTGGCAAATTGATTATATATAGCAGGCCATAACATTTATTCATTGAGGGAGGTACTGAGTAGATGAATGAATATATTCAATTATCTTGAATCCATCTTGAACCCAGTTATCAGTGGGTTACATAGGTAAATCTCCTATATAATTAAATACAAATATTAACTTATTTTTGTTTTGAAATGGAGAGAAATTTTCATCTTTCATAACAGATCCCAACATCCAGTTTGTGCTCCAACTTCATACTCCACGATCACATCTTCCTCTCTTGTTTCAGATTTACTTCTGGGCATAGGACTTTGGCTATGTGGATCACAACAAACTGTGGAAAGTTGTTAGAGAGATGGGAATATGAGACCATCTTACCTGTCTCCTGAGAAACCTGTATGCGTGTCAAGAAGCAACAGTTAGAACCCTGTATGGAACAACTGATGGGCTCAAGATTGAGAACAGAGTATGGCAGGGCTGTCTGCTGCCACCCTGTCTGTTTGATCTGTATGCTGAGCACATCATGAGAAATGCCCAGCTGGATGAGTTACAAGCTGGAGTCAAGACAGGTGGAAGAAACATCAATAACCTCAAATACGTGGATGATACCACTCTAATGACAGAAAGCAAAGAGGAACTAAAGAGCCCCTTGATGAGGGTGAAGGAGGAGAGTGAAAGAGCTGGCTTAAAATTAAATATTAAAAAACAAAGATCATGACATCTGGCCATCATTATTTCATGGCAAATAGAAGGGGAAAAGCTGGAAGAGGTGACAGATTTCCTCTTCTCGGGCTCTAAAATCACTGCAGATGGTAACTGCAGCCATGAAATCAGATGACTGCTTCTTGGCAGGAAAGCTATGGCAAACCTAGACAGTGTGTGGAAAAGCAGAGACATTATTCTGTAGGCAAAGGTCTTTATAGTCATGGCTATGGTCTTCCCAGTGGTCATATGCAGTTATGAAAGCTGGACCATAAAGAAGGCAGAGCACCAAAGAATTGATGTCTTCAAACTGTGGGGCTGAAGAAAACTTCTGAGAGTCCCGTGGACAGCAAGGAGATCAAACCAGTCAATCTCAAGGGATCAACCCTGAATAATCGTTGGAAGGACTGATGCTAAAGCTGAAACTCCAGTATTTTGGCCATCTAATGTGAGTAGCTGAATCATTGAGAAAGTCCCTGATGCTGGGAAAGATTGAGGGCAGAAGGAGAAGAGGGGGTCAGAGGATGAGGTGGCTGGACAGCATCACTGAAGCAATGGACATGAACTTGGGCAAACTCCAGGAGATGGTGAAGACAGGGAGGTGTGCTTTGCAGTCCACAGGGTCACAAAGATTCGGACACGACTGGGTGACTGAACAACAACATGTAAGACCTCTGTGTTGAGTGAAGTCACGCATATTTCTGCATTTTGTGCAACAAGTATTTAGAGGCAGTAAATAGACTTTTAATCTTTTTTTTTTTACTTTGTTATTTATACTTTTGAAAGATACTTAATTTTATTTATCATTTAATACACATATATTTACTTGTTTATAATTAAATACTTAGTCATGCTCTCCCCCTGCCCCCACCCTGGCTGCCAGCCCCTGCAATCTTTCCTTACTGCACAATGCCAAAATCAAGGGTATATATATTTGTAAACAGCATAATAAACAGTGATACAACTGCTTGTGACTGATTTGATATGTGAATAGAATTAAGGACTTCACAAGAGAAAGGAGCTCTATTTCTCATCTCTTATCTTTCCAATAAAAGAAGAAAACAAAAAAATGTATCCCTTAAACATAAGGCTTAGAAAAAGGCTGACTGCAGAGGAACTCTGCCCTTCATTTCTCCTCTTGCTTTTTTCATTATGTTTTTCTTCAGAATTTCCCCAATAAAACAAGTGAGACATACCTGGCCATTGACTATTGGATTTTTTAAAATATTATTTATGTGAGTGGTTTCAACCATTATTTTTGATTACCTGTTCTGGCATGATCACAATTTCCTGTAATATTTCTTTTTTCTCCCAAGGGAAATTAATGTCTGTTCTTAGCATTTGTCCCTTATTTTCTTTGCGAAAACTGAGACAAGGAGGCAAGGAATTAATTTAATATTTTAGCAGTATCTATTTCATTGGTCAATAATTTATTCTTATAATTTTTACTCTGTAGGCTTCTTCAGAGTGACCTCTGGTCCTTTCTATGCTTGAAACACATTTTCTATAATATTTTGACCTCCTGTGATATTTTTCATTCATTTCTCACTTTAGCTTTCCCTTGCATTCTACTCTCACCACTGTGCCTTTTGTCTGTTTCTTGCAGTTCCGCATACCGATATGTTATACTTCATATCTGAGCTGCTCATATACTTGATTGCTTTTTACAAATCATTTTTCATCTATACTGTTTTTTTTGTTTTAATTTCTGTGATATTTGCTTTTAGGTTACACATAAACACAACCCTTTGGGGACATTGAACATTATTTTGGAGCATGCTTCAAGTTTTCTTCTCATTTTTGTTTTAAACTACACCATAAATAAATAAACACCTCACCACTTTTTTTTTTATCATTATTTCAAATACAATACTGTGGTTTACCAGTGCTTATTTTCTCATTTATTTTGTTTTTAAATCTTTCATACTCTTTTTTCCAACTTTCCAAGAATTAATCAACATGCCTCAGCGTATGTTTTCTCCTTCATTGATTTCTTTATTTCCTCATCAGTTTTAAGACATTCCTAAGTATTTTCTTGTTATCTTGTACTTCTGTTTAGGCATCTAAAGATGTGGCTTTGTCTTGTGTTAATAACGTTGACACAGTAAATGTGCTCCTACACTTGGATTTCTCTTTTAGCTGTAACTGGGCTTTCTTGGTGGCTCAGCTGGTAAAGAATCTGCCTGCAGTGTGGTAGACCTGGATTTGATTCCTGGGTTGGGAAGATTCCCCTGGAGAAGGGAAAGGCTACCCACACCAGTATTCTCACCTGGAGAATTCCATGGACCGTATAGGCCATGGGGCACAAACAGTTGGACACAATTGAGCAACTTTCACTTTCACTTTTAGCTCTAACTAGTCATTCATGTTCACACATAAAGAACTATGCACATGGATATGGATCATCTTTCCCACTTTAGGGTTCTTGTTTCAGGAATTTTACAGTTTCTTGCCACTTTCAATATTTCTGAAGTGAAATTCTTGAACATAATTATTTTATATTGTTTTATAAAATATGCCCTGTATTTTTTAACCTATTGTAAGATATACTTCTTTTTCAATTAAAGTTTATATTTTGAGATCATTGTAGATTACTTTAAATTTTTCAGGTATAACTAGCTTCTGCTATAATTTCCATCTGTTATTTTCTACTTGTATATCACTTATTTATTCACTATTTACATTTATTGAGTCTCATTTACCTGTCAGACAATGTAAGGATGAGAGAATATATAACATTCTTTTTACAATAGAGAATGTTTTCTGACATCATGGATATCATAATCCAACAAATATTTTACAAGCAAAGTGGTACTAAATTTTGAGATTATGCTATGGCTGTAAAGGGTATACTGTGAAACACTCATGAAAAAAATTGGTTTGAATTTTGAGGATGAGGTCAGAATAGATTCTCTAAGTTTGTCTTTAAGCTGAAACAGAAAGCAATGGTAAAAGTTTCCTATTTGCATTAACTTATGTTTCTCTGACGTCTGCCTCCAATGCGGGAGACCCGGGTTCGATCCCTGGGTCGGGAAGATCCCCTGGAGAAGGAAATGGCAACCCACTCCAGTATTCTTGCTTGGAGAATCTCATGGACTGAGGAGCCTGGTGGGCTGCAGTCCATGGGGTCACAAAGAGTCGGACACGACTGAGTGACTTTACTTACTTACTTACTTATGTTTCTCTGAAAGTTAGAGACTATAGGAGATTATCCCAGGGTTTTGAGTTCTGAAACACCAGAGAGAATCATAAAAGAAGGAGTAATTTTTCTCTGCCATGAGGATATAGGCTCAATTTTGCTAGAACTTTATGAGGAGTATATAAGAAACCTTTTTATAAATACCACCTCAAATATCATAAGAACCATGGATTTATTTATCAGCTTCCTTTCCCTCTTGGTCAAGGGTTTCCTTAGATAGTTTTAGCTACTCGCACTTTCAAGCTTGCCCTTGTGTAATCAAGCAGGTTTTCACCTGCCGAACTCCTACCATCACATCAGAAAAGCCCCAGGACAGAGTATTTAGAGTCATGATTAAATTTACCAGAGTATTTTTTCAGTGCAAAACTATAATCCTAGCCTGTAGGCCATGCAGAAGATTAGCTGGCCGAGGATCAGAAAGCCATTCTTGGTTCCCAGGCAGTTGTGTCTGCAAAAGTCCGGGTGTGGCAGGCTTACCTGGCTAACATTGCTAATGGAGATGGTGTCAGGTATCTCATCATTCCTTTTGCCTCTCAGGTATTGGAGAAATGTGCTTCAGAAAATTCTTCTCCAATCTGTCCTGGAAAGCAAAGCAGCACCTGCAGCCATCAATAAACCATTGGTGCCATCCACATTCTCTGTAGAGAAAGAAGGGCCTGGAATGGTCTGTCACTGAGAAGGAGGCGAGGAACAATGAAGCTATGTGATGAATAAACTCCATCCGTTTCTAGCGCTTCCTTGGTCATTCAATGGTAAAGAATCTGTCTGCCAATGCAGGCAACAGGGGTTTAATCCCTGGGTCATGAAGATCCCCTGGAGAAGGAAATGGCAACCCGCTCCAGTATTTTTGCCTTGGAAATCCCACCAACCCAGGAGCTTGGCGGGCTACAGTCCATGAGGTCACAAGAGTTTGACATGACTTAGTGACTCAACACAACAATGATAAGGTACTAATATAATTTAGTTTAGAAAACTTGTTGAATTCAGATCATTATATATATATATATATATATATGGAACTAGAATCATTATATATATATATATATATATATATATGGAACTAGAATGTGTGTATGATCTGAGGATCTAACATGCAGCATAGTAATTCTAGATAATACTGCATTGTGTACTAGAAATTGGCTAAGAGAGTGGATCTTAAGTGTTCTCACCACATACACACACACACAGAGTAGCTATATGAGATGACAGATGTGTTATTTAACTTTGTGGTAATCATTTCATTGGAGAAGACTCTTGAGGGTCCCTTGGATGGCAAGGAGATCCAACCAGTCCATTCTGAAGAAGATCAGCCCTGGGATTTCTTTGGAGGGAATGATGCTGAAGCTGAAATTCCAGTACTTTGGCCACCTCATGAGAAGAGCTGACTCATTGGAAAAGACCCTGATGCTGGGAGGGATTAGGGGCAGGAGGAGAAGGGGACGACAGAAGATGAGATGGCTGAACATACACACACACACAGAGTAGCTATATGAGATGACAGATGTGTTATTTAACTTTGTGGTAATCATTTCATTGGAGAAGACTCTTGAGGGTCCCTTGGATGGCAAGGAGATCCAACCAGTCCATTCTGAAGAAGATCAGCCCTGGGATTTCTTTGGAGGGAATGATGCTGAAGCTGAAATTCCAGTACTTTGGCCACCTCATGAGAAGAGCTGACTCATTGGAAAAGACCCTGATGCTGGGAGGGATTAGGGGCAGGAGGAGAAGGGGACGACAGAAGATGAGATGGCTGGATGGCATCACTGACTCAATGGGTGTGAGTCTGAGTGAACTCCGGGAGTTGGTGATGGACAGGGAGGCCTGATGTGCTGCGATTCATGGAGTCACAAAGAGTCGGACATGACTGAGTGATTGAATTGAACTGAACTAAATCATTTCACAATATGTAGGTGTATCAAATCATCACATTGTACATCTTAAATATGTACAATTTTTATTTGTACATATCTATTATATCACAGCAAAATAAGGTGATCAAACCAATCCATCGTAAAGGAAATCAACCCTGAATATTCACTGGAAGGAACGATGTTGAAGCTAAAGCTCCAATACTTTGCCACCTGATGTGAAAAGTTGACTCATTGAAAGAGCTTGATTTGGGAAAGATTGAAGGCAGGAGGAGAAGGGGACAACAGAGGATGAGATGGTTGGATGGCATCACTGACTCAATGGACATGAGTTTGAACAAACTTCAGGAGATAGTCAAGGAGTGTTGCAGCCCATGGAGTCACAAAGAGTTGGACATAACTTAGTGACTGAACAATAAAAGTTAGGAGAAAAGAAAAAGTTAGAGACCCCATGCGGTGTTTACCCAGCTTCCCTAGTGGCAACATCATGCGAAACTATAATACAGTAGCACAATTAGGGCATTGACACCAACACAGTAAAAATACAGGAGACTGGCATCCCTACAGTGACCCTTGATGCTTTAGTTTTGTAGCCATGACTGCTTGTCATTTCAAGAATTTCATATAAATGGGACACCAGCTTTTTTGGATTGGCTCCTATTTAGTTAGTGTAAGTCTCTAGAGATTCATCCAAGTTGTTACATGTCTTAATAATTTGTTTCTTTTTCTTTCTAAGTACTCTTCCATGGTATGGATGTAGAACAATTTAACCATTCACATGTTGCAGGATGTCTATGTGGATTTCAGGTCTTGGCTATTATGAATGAGACTGCTACAAGTATTAATGTGTAAGTTTTTGTGAGTACCTAACTTTTCAATTTTCTGTTATAAATGCCAAAGGGTATAATTTCAGGTGATCTTATATTTGCTTATTAGTTTTTAAAGAAACTACCAAAATAATTCCAGAGTGACTGCTCTGTTTTATATTATCTGAGTGAACTCCGGGAGTTGGTGATGGACAGGGAGGCCTGATGTGCTGCGATTCATGGAGTCACAAAGAGTCGGACATGACTGAGTGATTGAATTGAACTGAACTAAATCATTTCACAATATGTAGGTGTATCAAATCATCACATTGTACATCTTAAATATGTACAATTTTTATTTGTACATATCTATTATATCACAGCAAAATAAGGTGATCAAACCAATCCATCGTAAAGGAAATCAACCCTGAATATTCACTGGAAGGAACGATGTTGAAGCTAAAGCTCCAATACTTTGCCACCTGATGTGAAAAGTTGACTCATTGAAAGAGCTTGATTTGGGAAAGATTGAAGGCAGGAGGAGAAGGGGACAACAGAGGATGAGATGGTTGGATGGCATCACTGACTCAATGGACATGAGTTTGAACAAACTTCAGGAGATAGTCAAGGAGTGTTGCCGCCCATGGAGTCACAAAGAGTTGGACATAACTTAGTGACTGAACAATAAAAGTTAGGAGAAAAGAAAAAATTAGAGACCCCATGCGGTGTTTACCCAGCTTCCATAGTGGCAACATCATGCAAAACTATAATACAGTAGCACAATTAGGGCATTGACACCAACACAGTAAAAATACAGGAGACTGGCATCCCTACAGTGACCCTTGATGCTTTAGTTTTGTAGCCATGACTGCTTGTCATTTCAAGAATTTCATATAAATGGGACACCAGCTTTTTTGGATTGGCTCCTATTTAGTTAGTGTAAGTCTCTAGAGATTCATCCAAGTTGTTACATGTCTTAATAATTTGTTTCTTTTTCTTTCTAAATACTCTTCCATGGTATGGATGTAGAACAATTTATTTAACCATTCACATGTTGCAGGATGTCTATGTGGATTTCAGGTCTTGGCTATTATGAATGAGACTGCTACAAGTATTAATGTGTAAGCTTTTGTGAGTACCTAACTTTTCAATTTTCTGTTATAAATGCCAAAGGGTATAATTTCAGGTGATCTTATATTTGCTTATTAGTTTTTAAAGAAACTACCAAAATAATTCCAGAGTGACTGCTCTGTTTTATATTCCCACAAACAATGTATGAAGGATCTAATATCTCTGCACTCTTCCCAGCATGTGGTGGTGTCACCATTTTCTGATCTAGTCATTCTGATAAATATTGTAGTGGCATCTCATTGTGGTTTTAATTTGTATTTCCCTAAAGGCTAATAATATTGAATATCTTTTTATGTGCTTATGTGCTATCTCTGTACCTTGAGTTATGGCTTTTTTTTTGCTTTCTTGCAATTTTATTGAAAAGTAATTGACAGCACTGTATAAATTGAAGCTGTATAGCATAATTATTTGACTTACATATATGACATGAGTATTACAATAAGTTTAGTGATACCCATCATTCTCATGTCGCTTCAGTTGTGTCCAACTCTGTGCGACCCCATAGCCGGCAGCCCACCAGGCTCCCCCATCCCTGGGATTCTCCAGGCAAGAACACTGGAGTGGGTTGCCATTTCCTTCTCCAATGCATGAAAGTGAAAAGTGAAAGTGAAGTTGATCAGTCATGTCCGACTCTTAGACAGTATAAGACAAATAAGTATTAAAGATATAATGTATAACATAAAAAATATAATTAATAAAACACACAGCAGTATTAATGATATTTTTATGTTGTACATTATATCTTTAATACTTATTTGTCTTATACTGGAAGTTTGTAATACCCTTGACTGCCTCCACCCTCACCTCTAGTGCCACAAAAGAATTTAAGCCTTTTAATTGTTTTCTAATTAAACTTGTTTTCTGTTGAGTTGTGATAATTATTTTTGTATTCTAGATACTAGTCTGTTGTAAGTTATGTAATTTGTAAATATTTTCCTTCAGTCTGATTTGTCTTTTCAACTTCTTAAACTAATCTTTCACAGAGCAAAAAAATAAACAAAAAAGAAAAAAATTGCTTTCCTTTTCAATCTCGACTGATTAATGAGTGGCTCAACCAATAAAATGTGGTAGAAGTGAAATTTGGAGACTTTAAGACAGTAAACTATAAGTAGTTTTGAAACTCTGGACTTGTTTTGGATGTGAGAGTTACTCAGATTTGCTTCGGTTTGTGTGACTCTGATGGTTTTGAGGAACAGTGGCCATCCATTTGGTAGCCTGCCACTCAATCAGGATTTAGCTGATGCTTTTCTTATTATTCTGTGGCTGTGACTTCTGAGGAGGAAGAAGACCACAGAGGTAAAGTGCCATCCTCATAACATAAAGTGTATATTGTTTATTTCTATTTGCTAATATTTTGTGGAGGATTTTTGAGTCTGCATTCATTCAAGATTTATTGGTTTATAGCTTTCCTTTCTTGTAATGTGTTTAATGGTTTCAGTATGTAGCTTTTCTGTATGCAATGTCTTTATCTGTTTTAATATTAGGGTAAATCTGGCCTCAAAAAATAAAGAAAAAGTTTCCTGTGCTTATATTTTCTGGAAAAGATTGAGAAGAATTAGTATCATAGCTTATTTAAATGTGTGGTTGAATTCACAAGTCATTTGTGGTTAGTATTTTCTTTTATGGATAGTTACTAATTACTTCATATCTTTTTTAAAAAATTAGGCCTACTTAGGTTATTTCTCCTTTTGTGAGTTTCAGTAGATTTTGTTCTTCTAAGAATTGGTCCATGTAATCTAAGTTATCAAATTTTGGGTCATAGAGTGGTTCATAGACTTCCTTTATTACCCTTTTATTTCTCCTATTTTCACTAGCTACCACTGTCAGGAACCAGCTGGACTCAGCTGACCTGTCAAGGGGCAGAGTACTCATTTAAGACAAGCCAAAATGAAAGTTGAGGTCAAGCCTTTAGCCACTGACTTTGTTAGCTTAGGCAAGGGGTTAAACCAAAGAAACACTAACTCTTCTCCACCCACCTTCCTATTTTCCCCTTGGAATGGTGCTAGTTAAGGGTAAGGCGGGATGGAGGGGGGGGTTGGTCTGCATGTGGGAATTGCCTCAATGCTAAGGGAGCACCAAAGCCTTCTATAGTATTGTGGGCCAGGGGAATTGGGGGAGAAGGGCCATAGGGAGGCTCGGAACAGAAAAAGTACTGAGTACTGAGTCAGAGTGAAGAAGAATGTCTTCAAGTCTAGTTCCCCATATTGGTAAGAATGAGTGTGGGCATTTTGATAGACAACCTGAGAAAGTCCTCAACTGAAGGCCTTTGAAAATGGGGCCTAAGGGCCATAGGGAGGCTCGGAACAGAAAAAGTACTGAGTACTGAGTCAGAGTGAAGAAGAATGTCTTCAAGTCTAGTTCCCCATATTGGTAAGAATGAGTGTGGGCATTTTGATAGACAACCTGAGAAAGTCCTCAACTGAAGGCCTTTGAAAATGGGGCCTATAAAATGAGGCATCTAAGCTAGGGAATAAATACACAATAGAGAACAGCAAGCCAGGGCGGCCTGAGTCCTTGACTGCAATTCCCTTCTGAGACTGCAATGCATTGGCTCTACACCATGTCAGTGTGGAAGGACACCTTTCTGCCATGAGGCCTGCCAGCTGTGCCTTTTCCTAACTGCCTATGGTTGGGCCTATAAAGTTCCCAGAGTTTATTGGTCATGATTTTGAGGCCCTTTGGCATGTATGACATTGTTTTTTAGTGATGGCTCCCTTTATTCTTGTTTAAGGCTGACTAGAGACATCAATTCATTAACTTTTTCAAAGAACCTGTTTTTTGTTTTGCTTTTTGTCAATTCCTATTTTTCAATTCCATTGATTTCTGCCTGAACTTTTATTATTTCTTTTCCTTCACTTAATTGGGATTTAATTTGTTCTTCTAGTTTTCTAGATGAAAACTTAAGTTATCAACTTTTAGATCTTTCCCCTTTTCTAATACATGAAATAAATAATCAAAAATAATTCAAAAATGGCCCTCTTCTTTTACTGTATCTCATAAATACTGAAAAATTATATTTTCATTTTCATTCAGTTTCATATTACTCTTTTATCTTGAAACTTCTATATTGACCAGTGGATTACTTACAAGTGTACTGTTTAATCTCTAACATTTTGGGATTTCCAACTAGCCTTCTATGACTGACTTCTTGTTGAAAGGTGAATATGCTATATTAGATAATAGGAACTGTGGTAACAGGCCTTTACTGTAAATATCTTCTAATCCACTTAGGAGTTGATTTGTGTCTTGTGTCTAATGTTTACTATGGCTATAGTTTTCAGAGGTTTACAATTCCTTAACTGTGTAGTCATTCAGTTTTGTCTGACTCTTTATGATGCCACAGACTATAGCCCACCAGGCTCCTATGTCCTTGGAATTCTCCAGGCAAGGATACTGGAGTGGGTTGCCATTCCCTTCTTCAGGGCATTTTCCTGACCCATGGATCAAATCCAGGTCTTTTGCACTGCAGGCAGATGCTTTACCATCTGAGCCACCAGAGAAGCCCACAATTACTTTAGTGTCCTGTCTTCTCTCTTGTGGCCTTTGGGCTTCTCTAAGAAATCATCCTCAGATAGAGGCTGCCTTTTAGATATTTCAGTTGTAAGATATTG
>SJXQ01006072.1:0-42735 GCA_006408695.1 Aepyceros melampus
AGTATAGCCAAACGAATACAGTGTTGTAAAGCAAAACAAACTAAAAAATAAAAATCAATTAAAAAATGAGGAATGGAAGTTATGATAACAAGGCCAATAGTGACTATTAATTCATTTAAAATATGGTATGAATATTAAACATCTAAAATAACTATAGAGGACAGAATGCAAATATCAAAAAGCCTGGATAGTATATATATAAATAATAGCCTAACTAGCAAGAAAATAATTAAGGATAACGTCATAGGAGAAAAAGAACTGTCTCTAAAGCACTCAGATTTCATGGCAGAGTGTTTTGATTCTCCCTCAAAATATTCACTCTGTTTTAATATTCTCTATGTTTTTATTCATATTTTCATCTTTTTCTCTCCACCATTCATTCTATAATAGATGCATCTTATATGTGCAAATAAAGATTTCTGCTCACATGCTTACCCAATATTGATGATGTTCATGTGAATGGCAGGATTTGTATTGCTTCTTTATATGCTTTTCTGCCTTGTTTGAGAACTTCATTACTTGTATGAATTTTTAAAAACAAAGAGAGTGTTATAAAAAATAAAGACTGAAGGCAAAGATATTAAAAAAAAATTGGTAATGATTAAGTCTGTCTAGAGGAGATGGATCATTATTTCCTTCTCTCATTTTCCTGAATTTCCTTCTCTGTGAATAAAAAATAATAAAATATTATAAGAGGAAAGCTGAACAATGTCACTGAACTGAGTAGCATGTTCTACCTTCTTTTAAAACTATGCTTTTTGCAAATCTCAGGTAGGTACATTAAAATCATTTGTCAGTGTCCCATGTGTGACCCATACATTTTAACAGGAGATAGAAATCCCCCCCCCCCCCCACTGTCAATGAGGCTGTCTAGGGAAGCAGTCATTTGGGAGCAAGCATACCTTTTTAGAGCAGCCGTGGTGGCTCAGAAGTTTAAGAATCTGCCTGCAATGCAGGAGACCCAGGATCAGTCCCTGGGTTGAGAAGATAGCCTGAAAAAGAGAATTGCAACCTTCTCCAGTATTCTTGCCTGCAGAATCCCATGGACAGAGGAGCCTAAGGGGCTACAGTCCAGGGGTCAAAAAGAGTCAGATGTGATTCAGTGACTAATACATACATACCTTTTTGTAATCTTTAAGCCAGGCTTCCCTCCCCCCCCCCCCACTGTCAATGAGGCTGTCTAGGGAAGCAGTCATTTGGGAGCAAGCATACCTTTTTAGAGCAGCCGTGGTGGCTCAGAAGTTTAAGAATCTGCCTGCAATGCAGGAGACCCAGGATCAGTCCCTGGGTTGAGAAGATAGCCTGAAAAAGAGAATTGCAACCTTCTCCAGTATTCTTGCCTGCAGAATCCCATGGACAGAGGAGCCTAAGGGGCTACAGTCCAGGGGTCAAAAAGAGTCAGATGTGATTCAGTGACTAATACATACATACCTTTTTGTAATCTTTAAGCCAGGCTTCCCTGATAGCCCAGTTGGAAAGAATCTACCTGCAATGCAGGAGACCTAGGTTCAGTTTCTGGGTCAGGAAAATCCCCTGCAGAAGGGATAGGCTACCCACTCCAGTATTCTTTGGCTTCCCTTGTGGCTCAGCTGGTAAAGAATCCACCTGCAATGAGGGAGACCTGGGTTCCATCTCTGGGTTGGGAAGATCCCTAGAGAAAGGGACTGCAGTATTCTGGCCTGGAGAATTCCATGGACTATAGAGTCCATGGGGTCAAAGAGTAGTTAAACCTCATTGGTGACTATTTAAACATAAAGATGAGTTTTATCTCTCAAGTCCTATATACAGCACCATATTTTTTTAATATGAAGGAAACAATCTCCTATTATGCAAATATACATACTTGATCCCTTTATAAATTTCCCAGGAATCAAATTTGTTTTCACTTTATATCTTAAAATGTTTAAATATTTGACTACATTATTTTCAATTATTACATCAATTTGAACAATTGAATTCAGAGTGAAGAGAAGAATTCTCATTAATATCCTTTCATTAATTATTTGTTGATTCTTTTTTTTTTTTCAAATAAAGGCATTATACAGGGATAAAAACACAAGAATGGTATATTTCCATGCCAGACATGAAAAACATTGTGAATTATAAATTTAGAAAGATTTAAAATGTATTTTTAAGCAGTGAACATTGATATTCTGAACTACTTCCACTCTTTTAAAATCCAGATTCTTAACAGCCTGTAGCAGCATTTCAGAAGCACTACAATTTCTGCCAATAATATTTCACCAAAAAAATTATTTCAGTCAGCATTATCAGTCAATGGAACCAACAAAAAACAGAAATCCACTTGAAATGCCCTTCAAATAGTTAAAGATGAATTCAAGGGGATACAACATGTAAATCCAGAAGATGAGGCCTGACTTTGATATTCACTTGGTCTGATAGAGTAATTTTGTCTCTATATAGATCTCACTATATAAGAAAAAGGAGGGGGAAAGGAAGCTGTAATGTGTCACCTTATCTAAATAAGGTATCTGTCATTTCTGGAATTTTGTTTAAACTATGATAGATGTTCTATTCTTCCTAGAAAACTGATCTTTTAAAGAGAAAATAGTACAACTAAACCACATTTCCTTCCCAGAAATGCTATGAAAAATGGAAAACTTACACCTTGATTAAAGATAGCCCAGAATTTATAGGAAAAAAGTACAAACCTCTATAAGTGACCAAGGAGGTTGTTTCCTTTAATGAGAGTATTGTATTGACTTATTACTACTATTTTTTCTTACATATTGGATTAGCTTTAATGTTTTTTATTACATGTTTTATACATTTTATTTATGTGCTATTGTAATTTAAAATAAATATATTGATATATTTCATGTTTATCCACCTTTGTGACACTGAGCTTCTAAAACCCTTGGAGTTTCCTAAGTGATAAGAGCAACGAAGGTGTCTTTTTTTATGTTGAATGAGACAACTTTTGGGAAGCACTTGAGGAATGAAGTCCAGTTGACAGGATAACCAACTGTGTGATCAAAGGATTAGAACCTCCATTTCCATTGCCCTGAGCTCAAGGGAGGGAAAAGAGGCCTGAGACTGAGTTAAATCACTAATGACCAGTGATTTAATTAATTGCACCTGTGTAATGAAGTCTCAATAAAAACTCAAAAGTGTAGGGTTTGAGGAGCTCCCAAGTGGGTAAATATGTGGAGGTACTGGGAAAGTGGCAGGCTCAGAGAGGGCATGGAAGTTCTTCTCCCTTTCCACATATCTTGTCCTATGCATCTCTTCCATCCTGGTTTTTATCCTAATAAACCAGTGATCCAGTTTTTATAATAAACCAGTTTTTATAATAAACCAGTGATCCAGTAAGTAAAATGTTTCTTGAATTCTGTGAGCTTCTCTAGCAAATTAATCAAATGTCAAGGAAGGTGGTGTGGTGGGGGAGGTGGTTGTGGGAACTTCTGATTTAGAGCCAGTTGGTTAGAAGTATAGGTAACAACCTGGAATTGTGACTGGTGTCTAAAGTGGAGCATTGGGGGCCAGGTGGCAGTCTTGTAGGACTGAACTATAAACCTATGAAATTTGATGGTAATTACAACAGAGTGTTAGATTGACTTGAATTCCAAGATAACATGCTGATGTCTTATGGGAAGATCTCCACATACACATTGAGTTGCAATTGGGTCCAGGAACCCCTAAAAATCTACTTCTTTTGTCTTCATGAAATTTGGGAGTTTTTTTTTTTCTCACAGAAAAATATGCCAAGCAAGTTATACAGTATAACTTTTCACCTGGCTAGAGCTGGAAAGAAATGCAGAAATTTTTGTTAAACAGCAGATGAATAAAATGAGGATATCTGCTTTATTCATTTTATTTCTTCTCCATCTACTATTCTTATTTCTGGAAACAGCATCCTATCCAAAGTGTGAGTTAATTAGGGATGCATTTCCTCAACCACATTTGTTTGTAGTGAAAATCAACGTATAGACCAGTGATCAGCAATTTCCAGTCTTAATTCACCTTCCTTCCTCTGTCATGGTTGAAAGTTTATGTACAAGTTACTGTCCTCAGTCACTTGGTCATGTCTGATTCTTTGTGAATCCATGGACTGTAGCCCTACAGCCTCCTCTGTCTGTGGGATGTTCCAGGCAAGAATACCAAAGTGGGTTGCCATTTCCTTCTTCAGGGGATCTGCCCAACCCAGGAATCCAGCCTGTGGCTCCTGCCCCATTTCCTGCATTGCAGGTGAGTTCTTTACTGCTAAGCCACTGGGAAAACAAAATGAAAGTGTTAGTCACTCAGTTATGTTCAACTCTTTGGGACCCTCAGGCTTCTCTGTTCATGGAATTCTCCAGGCAAGAATACTGGAGTGGGTATCCATTCCCTTCTCCAGATCTTGCCCAACCAGGGATTGAACCCAGATCTCCTAGCTTGCAGGCAGACTCTTCACTTTCTGAGCCATTAGAGAAGCACTGGGGTTCTCTTCAATGAAAGAGACTCAGGTTCAATCCTGCCTTGGGAAGATCCCCTGGAGAAGGGAATGGCAGCCCATTCCAGTATGCTTCCCTGAAGAATTCCATGGACAGAGGAGCCTAAGGGGCTATAGTCTGTGGGGTCGAAGAGTCAGATCCAACTGAGTGACTAACTAAATAATTCATCTAAAATCTAGCCAGACTAATCACTTAAAAAGAAAGCAGACACAAACTATCAATATCAAGAATGAGGAAACGAGGAATTTAATACGGCTGCAGATCTAAGCTAAAGAGGATGAAAGTAGAATATAATGAAAACTTTTGTCAATTGATTCTTCAATTTAAATGGAAAGCACAAACTACCAAAGCTCACTCAGGAAATAGCTTACCTAAATAGCTCAAATTGAATGCATAATTATTTAAATTACAAAGTTCTTTCGACAAAGAAAATTCAGTGGTGAATTTTACAAAATATTTAAGGGTGAAAAAACACCAGCGCTACACAAGTTATTTCAGGAAACTGAAAGCTAGTGACTACTTCCAAATTCATTCTATGAGGCCAGCATTAACATGATACTAAAAGCAGACAAAGATACTGTAAAATAAGAAAATTACACTCGTTTTATTCATGAACAAAACCCCAAAGCTATATGTTTAGCTCTGCTACAAATATTTCAGAAAATGTAACTTTTTCATGATGTTTGTATTTTCCAAATAAATAGAATTCAACAATCTAGATTCTGTTCATAAGCACACTTATAATTCAATGGGAGTTTCAGCACAATTTAAAGTTTGATCATTGGAAAAACTTAGTATCTTCTAATTTTGAGACACATATAATTTTTTCTTCAGAGTGGACTTTACCTTAATGGCTGCTCCATTAGTTTTCTTAGGATTTTAATTAAATGATTACCTTTAGAAAAATCTTTTAAAATGTTTATGAATTTTTATTAGTTTTTATATTTGTCCCTTGGACTGCAAGGATATCCAACCAGTCCATCCTCGAGGAGATCAGTCCTGAGTGTTCATTGGAAGAACTGATGTTGAAGCTGAAACTCCAATACTTGGCCACCTGAGGTGAAGAGCTGACTCATTTGAAAAGACTCTGATGCTGGAAAAGAGTGAAAGCAGGAGGAGAAGGGGGCAACAGAGGATGAGATGGTTGGATGGCATCATCGACTCAATGGACATGAGTTTGAGTAAACTCTGGGAGTTGGTGATGGACCGAGAGGCCTGTTATGCTGCAGTCCATGGGGTCACAAAGAGTCAGACATGACTGAGTGACTGAACTGAACTGATAATTAACAAATGATCCTTTTACTTCAACACATTAAATTCTAATATTTCACAATCTAACTTATTGAGAATGAAACACATTGAAAATGAATAGCCATAGCATATTCTTTCTTCACCAAGTTGAGATATTGTGAAGTGAAATGATATGTTTAAAAGAGTTGAAGAAATGATGTGTTGTTGTAAAGTTGTCTATAATGACCTTGTTCAGTAGAAATTTAATGCAAGTAACATAATTTTTAAAAGTCAATTAAAATTAAAAGAAATGTGTGAAATTTAATTTAATAATGTATTTCATTACCCTAATATTTCTAAAATAATTTCATTTCAACATGTCATCAGTGTAAAAATAAAGGCATTTCTTTTGTGCATGGGGCTATGATATTAAACAGGATAAAGATTAATTTGTAAATATGAGTTCATAAATATGCTTCTAGTAAAAATAATTGTAAATAAAATACATACACTTATTTGTCATTTTAACTAATTATATATTGAGAAGCAGTACAGCTTATTGTTTCTAATGGTTAAGGGCCTGATATCTAAAACTAAATTACCTGGATTCAAATCTCACGTTTCAAGTTTACTAGGTCATGCCCATAGCCCTCAGTTTTCTTTCTTTAAAATCAAGATTAATAATAGTATGTAACTCTTAGGTCATTGTACGATATATGTATTAAACAAGTCAAGTTAATAGGTATATATATTTATATGTGTGTGTATATATATATATATATATATATATATGCCATAGACTCATTATTGACTCATATTTTATGCCAGTAGTAGTTATTATTATATTTATATAAATATAAAATACTTTTCCACTGAGGACTCATAATGAAAATATTAATAACAAAAAAACCCCTCAAAAACTAAAAAACAAAACTATCACTTCTTAAAATGTGACATGTGAAGAAAATAAAATTGAAATACCTAGTACATTATGGAAATGTTAGTCTCTCAGTCATGTCTGATTCCTGGAACCCCATGGACTATAGCCCACCAAGCTCCTCTGTCCATGGAATTCTCAGGCAAGAATACTGGAATGGGTTGCCATTCCCTTGTCTAGGGGATTGTCTCCAACCAGGGATGGAACCTGAATCTTCTGCATTGTAGGTAGATTCTTTACCACCTGAGCTACCAGGGAAGCCCCAAATGTGTTATACATTTCTTTTATACATTTTTAGATTTTTCTAATCTTCCAAACAATTCCAAAGCATAATTTACCTATATTTTTTTTAATATTTCTCTTTCTCCTCTTGGTTCCTCTTTCCTAAGACCACTAAAAATGTTACTTAGTTTGTTTTTTTCTGCCTTACTAAGTACAGAAAATTCTAACAAAACAGATCCTTGAAAATGTAAAGAATAATTAGTCATGTCTAGTCACTTTGATTCTGGAAAAGAATGACATTTTCAGTCCTATGGAAAATTTGTTCAGCCATTTTCTGTGCTAGACTAAGACATTAACTACTATTTGTATTGTGTGAGATGGTTTGCTTTATTTCAAAGCCCAGGTATCTTACCTTTTAAAATATATCCAAAGTCTTCTTATACTAAAGAATAGAAGAGATGGATAAAAGTGAGGAAATTTTTCCTTATCTTTTTTTTGACATTTCAAGTATTCTGAATTAGTGGCTTTTAGAATATGATATTTTGATATTCACTTAGTTGTTTGAGGAGGCTTCGTTAGTGCCTCAGATGGTAAAGAATCTGCCCACAGTGCAGAATACTGGGTTTGATCCCCAAGTTGAGAGGATCCCCTAGAGAAGGGAATGGCTACCCATTCCAGGTGGACATGAGTTTGGGTAAACTCCAGGAGTTGGTGATGGACAGGGCGGCCTGGCCTGCTACAGTTCATGGGGTCACAAAGAGTCGGACACAACTGAGCAACTGAACTGACTGACTGACTCACTCCAGTATCCTTCTCTGGAGAATCCCATGGACCAGAGGAGCCTGGTGGGCTACAGTTCATAGCGTTGCAAAGAGTAAGACACACCTAAGTCATTAACACTTTCACTTTAGCTATTTAAAATGGTAATTAGAACATTAAAGTTGTCATAGATTATGTAATTTAACTTTACTAATAATACTTAGGCTCAACTGTTAATTTATTGAACTGAAATATTCCTTAAAATATAAAGAGGGAAATACATATTATTATTCTGCTCTTCATATTCCCAACTTAGTCTTTGGGAGGTGGAATTATTTGTAAAAGTGTCAACTGAGTGAAGGACAGAAAAAAGCACTAGGAAAATTAAACTTTGAAAATATGATGATAACTAAGATGAGCAGAGCTAGAAGAATCATTTCATTTGTTTCTTACAAAGTAATTGTGTAAGTAAATCATTGCCTGTCAACAGAAAGATTAATTTTGTACTTAGTTATAATTCAGATGTATTCTCAAATATAAGGGTAATTGCCATTAATCAGGACTAAAATTAGAGATAAAAATGCTCAGAGTGGTGTCACTAGTTACTCAGAAATAGTTTTTTAAAGTAATATGTTCTGCAAAAAATGAAAAGAAGAGTAAAATTTACTCTGCTAAAATTTCGCTGGACTCTCTCCAACATCCTTTCCTCTGGCACTAAGGTCTAATCGAATCCATAGAATTTCAGGACATATTTAAGAAACTGATAACCAACTTCTTAAGCAACAATGAATCTTGGATTGATAAAAGGCATCTTGAAAGGTTGCTGCTTAACCATTAAAAGACGCCAGGATTTTTGGCCTCCAGAGGAGAAGAATTCAATCTGGGGCCTGAGATGAGGCTTGATCGCTCAGAGCTTTTGTGTAATAAAGTTTTATTAAAGTATAAAGGAGATAGATAAAGCTTCTGACATAGGCATCAGAAGGCGGCAGAAAGAGTACCCCCTTGCTAGTCTTCAGCTGGATGTTATATAGTCACTAGCAGTCTGTTAATGAAAGAAAGGAATGTCTTAAAACTCAGAATGGCACCAGGCCCCTCATCCAGAAGATGTATTTTGGGATACTCTTGGCACCAGACAATTCATCCCCAGCCATAAAGTGATTGACTTGAATCTTGTAGAAGGGTAGATTACCATACAAATAGTTTATTTACATAGATTAGGGGGACAATGTCTGAATATAACATAATGGTTTATCAAGTAGGTTCTGAGCCATTAAGCTTTTTGAGAATCTTGTAATGCTTGTTGAGTAAAATCAGTCAAAGCAACCACTCATAGCATAACATCTGTAGTTCCCAAAGAGGGAACAAACACTTGCAGTCTATTTCCTCCCTTTGGAGATCCCTGGCCTTCCTGCCTGTTACCCTCTCAATTTCATTGCTGGAAAATAAATCCAGTTCATAATGAATAAAATCTGATTATATTCATTTAATACTCTCTAGAGAAGAGAATATATAACAAATGCAGATTATTTTTAATTATATTTTTTAAAATAGGTTGTTAATAACTCTTAGTATGTGGGATACTATTTACTCTCTGTTATAAAAGTGATAGTATCAATCAATATAAAAGAAGAGTCAATGGAAAGAAAATCTACCAATTAAATAAATGAGAAGCCAAATAAATTGGAACTATTCCCATGCAATTTTTATATACAGAGTCATTCTAATTCCTTTAAAAATTATGGCCCACTTTTGATTCTCTCCCCAGAAAATCTCATAGGGCTTATGAATTCAAATTCTTGCATTCATGAATTCAAAAATTTCAAGAGATTAACAATCCATCCATGAACTCTAGGGTAAAAATACTTGTTCTATTAAAATGATGTGAAGATGTGTTTGTACATTTAAAGGGGAAGGTGAATGAGCCTCAATCTCTTCAGAGAGAGAATGCATAAAGTTAAATTCACAGAAATCTGCAGTTTGTTATTTTCAGTTAAAATATAATACTGCAGTTAATATGTCAAACTTCTAAGACCTTTTTGTGAGGGAGAAAATATTTAGACTCATCATAGAACTGTAGTGGTTAACAGTTGCTATAACTTGCTACAATTTAGTTGGTGTCTAGAAAAAACAGCTATAAGATGGATTTTTAGGAGACTGATTCCTTTCAGACTGATATATACAGATTTTTACTTTCAGTTCAGTTTAGTCACTCAGTCGTGTCCGACCTGCGACCCCATGAATCACAGCATGCCAGGCCTCCCTGTCCATCACCAACTCCCGGAGTTCACTCAAGCTCATGTCCATCAAGGCAGTGATGCCATCCAGCCATCTCATCCTCTGTCGTCCTCTTCTCCTCCTGCCCTCAATCCCTCTCAGCATCAGGGTCTTTTCAAATGAGTCAACTCTTCGCATCATGAGGTGGCCAAAGTACTGGAGCTTCAGCTTTAGCATCATTCCTTCCAAAGAAATCTCAGGGCTGATCTCCTTCAGAATGGACTGGTTGGATCTCCTTGCAGTCCAAGGGACTCTCAAGAGTCTTCTCCAACACCACAGTTCAAAAGCGTCAATTCTTCGGCGCTCAGCATATTATTCAAAGGCAATGCTACTGCTACTATAAGGTTAGCTGCCTAGAAATTATATAAATAGAAATAAATGTGTGCTAATAGTAATACATTTACTAGGTCTGCAGTCCATGGGGTTGCAAAGAGTCAGACACGACTGGGCAACTGAACAATTTCTTCTATAGTCATCAGAAATTTTATTGTGTCATAATAATAAAAAACTCTGAAGATTAAAATCAATTATGATAATTTTGCATGCAGTCTAGTCAGATAGGTTAATGTCTGATATAGACTTTCTCCTCTGGACCCAGGGTTCCAGCCATATAATACTCTTTATTATATGTCCTAACAAGTTAATAGAGATTATACTTGTGACACAAAGTTAGGCCAGAGATAAATGGTATAATTTTCAATGTTTGTCCTCAAAATCCTCATAATCTTTCACATCTTTTGTAACACCTTATTCTCTGTTTCTCAATTCCATGGCTTCCTCATCCCTCTTGCTACTTCCTTTCTATGCAGTAGACAAGGACCTCACTGACCAAACACTGTCAATTTCTACCTGCATGAGTGTGGATATATTACTTCAACTCTCAGACTCATCCTGTTCTGTTGCAAAAAGGGTAAATTAATTCCAAGTTGTCATTAAGATAAAATGAAACATTTGGAAGAGAGTGCCTTGCCCCTTTGAGTAAGGACTATGTTTCTGTTGAAAGAAATTATCAGTTAATAAAACATGTGAGTTAGACCTCATATTGGGTAATTAACTTCTGTAGGTTTTCTTGTTTTTCTTAAAAAAAAAATTGTAACACCCAATATTTATTAACTACTTTTTTAAGATTTCTTTCTTTCTTTCTTTCTTTCTTTCTTTCTTTCTTTCTTTCTTTCTTCTTTTTGCCACACTGGGCAAGCATGCAGAATCTTGTTTCTGGACCAGTGGGCCACCAGGGAAGTCCCTGGGTAAGTAACTTTTGAACAGAAGGCTTTTAAGACCAAAAGGATGAGGTTTCAGGAAGAAGTAACTAAACTGCAGTCTACAAAGTTTGCTGAAAGGGACTTTTTCAGTGTACCTCAGGCTATATCTGTGTGATTCACTTTTCTAAAGGCCTTTTCCAGAGATGAATCTGACTAAATAATAAATGAAGTATTCATTTAAATAGCCTAATAAAATATATTAAATTCTGAAACTTTTTCTCAGGCTCAAATTATTTTTTTGGCCTATTTGTTGACAACATTCAAAATTTTATTCTTTGTGAAACTGAGGGAAATCATATTTTGCCAGAAACTCAATTTATAATAAGCACGAGAATGGAATCCCTGGTGGTCCAATGGTTAGGATTCAGCACTTTCTCTGCCAGAGAAAGCTGCAGAGAACCTGAGTCCAGGTTCAATCCCTGGTCAGTGAGCTAAAAATTCCACAAGCCACATGGCACAGCCAAGAATAAAAAAAAAAAAAAAAAAAACCAACCAGAAAATGGAACACATATAACATACTGCATTAGGCTTGCAAAACAAAGTTTTCAAAGAAAGAGAGAGGTAGCTTAATAGAAAGTAGTAAAAAGATATTATCATTGACAAAGTTCAACTACTCTAACAATGGTCAACAACTATGTTCACTGGTCATAGTTGGATAAACTTTGCTTTTCAAAATGTAAGTTCTTACTTGTTTTATCTTAACAAAAGTACCGATTGTTCTAAGTAGCTCTAAAGATACATATGTTCATGTAATACATGGGAAAATGCATGTGAAGTTAGTTACCATCATAAATAAGCAATTAAAGGATCTCAGCAAACCATGAAAATGTACATGAATTTTTGGTGGAATATTAAATATAAAACTTCAGCTAAGTGCCTGAGTATTTTAAATCTGTCATGGTTTCAAAATCTGCAATATTATGTCATAGATGGTATTTATTTCAGAGTTTACTATAATGAGGATGATGTAAAGACATTAAAAAATGGTACATTGAAACAGAAAAATTATACAATACTTATATATTTACTTGTGAAGTCTCATTTCTAACACCTTTTCAGTAACTCTGACTGTGAAATAGAAAAGGCAACAGCTCATGAGGCATATTTTCAATCATCTTGAAATGCCCTTTACCCTAGTAATTTACTTTCTAGCTCTGCATGCATTTTAAATGACTACTTTGCTAAAATGTGAAAGATGTTAAAAAGTAAAATGAACATATCATGCAAAGAAGAAGAATGTGGAGAGAAATTGAGGTCATTCAAATTATTGGTAAGAGGCTTATAACTCATAATGATGATCATGAAGATGAAAAGATGGCAGGGAAACTGGCAAGCAACTATGAGTAAGTTGATTGTATAAAAATGATGTAATTTCCTTCATTGAGCAGCACAGACTCTGTGGAAGCACTTGTCGCTGCCTTAAATGACATTTCCCAATGTCAAGTCAGAACACAAGCTAATCATAAATCCTCATAACAACAAGTGGTCAACAATGGCAAATTGAGCAATATTAATAAAGTTTTTATTGTTCCAAGATTTTGATCTTTTTTGGCTTCATATTTACTCTCAAGTCACATTTTCAGTGTATTCTGATTGCTTAAATATGTTTTCTTGTACCTATTCAGATAAATTTATTATCTCTGTTCTAAATTATACTGGAATGACTACTTTCTCCCTTCTAAGTTCTGCTAATTCTACCTTTTCCCCAGTAGACTGACATGGTTTAATATTTATCACAGTGGTATTTGAGCTTAAAGTTCCCTCTGCTGTTATTGTGGAAAATAAATAATAAAAAGTATTTCACGGCACATTGCAAATAAGTATATTTTATTAACTTGGGTTAGAACAATTCTCACTGGAATTCAAGTTACAGCATCAAAGAACTACCCCAAAACATCTGTCTCAGATAAAATAACTCCAATAACTGTCATTGTATAGGCCAGTAAAATGAGGCTGAGAATGTTAAGTAGTTTTCCTAAGGTGTTAGAATAAAGCACCAATATAAAATCAGAAACAGAAATGTAGAAAAGGCACAAGGAACTTTCTGAATTTTCTGACTTCATCATTATTTTATTCATCTTTTCTGATGAATAGACTTGCTTCATCTAAGTACAGAGTTTATAACCTGGCATTTCTAAAATATTGTTTTAGATAACAAATCTCAGAGGTAAATTTAATGCTTAATCACAACAATTATACGTATCATGCTTTGATATTGTATTTATAATTTATCTGGTTTTTTTTTCTGGTTTTAACTTATATGAGTGCTATAACATTTAATTACAAATCTTTTAAGAAGCAAACTGTGAAAATTAATACAGACAACAGCAGCATCTACATAACTTATTTTTTTATTTAATCAAAATAATAAGCAATTGTTATTGTCATCACTAGCCACTCCAAGTCATCAGTTCAGTTCAGTTCAGTTCAGTTGCGCAGTCGTGTCCGACTCTTTGCGACCCCATAATCGCAGTACGCCAGGCCTCCCTGTCCATCACCAACTCCCGGAGTTGTATCTCAGACTCACGTCCATCGAGTCTGTGATGCCATCCAGCCATCTCATCCTCGGTCGTCCCTTTCTCCTCCTGCCCCCAATCCCTCCCAGCATCAGGGTCTTTTCCAATGAGTCAACTCTTCGCATAAGGTGCCCAAAGTACTGGAGCTTCAGTTTTAGCATCATTCCTTCCAAAGAAATCCCAGGGTTGATCTCCTTCAGAATGGACTGGTTGGATCTCCTTGCAGTCCAAGGGACTCTCAAGAGTCTTCTCCAACACCACAGTTCAAAAGCATCAATTCTTTGGCGCTCAGCCTTCTTCACAGTCCAACTCTCACATCCATACATGACTACACGAAAAACCATAGCCTTGACTAGACGGACCTTAGTCGGCAAAGTAATGTCTCTGCTTTTGAATATACTATCTAGGTTGGTCATAACTTTTCTTCCAAGGAGTAAGCGCCTTTTAATTTCATGGCTGCAGTTTTAAACATATGATCTTTCTGTTCCAGTTTTTGGAACATAGATAGTGTGACAAATTTTCTTTCCTTGTCATATATTATTTGGAATATGGAGAAAAATTGCTTAATTTTTTATTCAATATAATCTGAATTGAAGTTTTCAGAGTTCTCAATACTGAAATAAATAAGAAAATCCTTAAAAAACTATTCCTATGCCTTTCATGGGTTTGAAGACTGTTGTGCTATTTTCATCCACTTACCTTTAGCCAAGATCTCTACACTTATATCCTTTAATTCCACTTCATAACTGAGTACCTCACTTCTTTAATCCTATAATATTTAAGAAACTTTTCTAACTCCCTCCAAATTTGCCTGTTCCTGAATCTGAAATCAACATTAAAATCAAGCAGAAAAATTTCTCATACCAAAAATCCAGGCCAACTTTTCCATTTGTTGGACTGGTTTTCCATTGCTTTTGAAGAGTCAAATACAGTGTTCACTGTGTTTTCCTGTCTCTTTTGGTATTTTTACTTATCAGTTATTTCCATTTACTACCTATCTATATTTCCAAAAATGTGATTTTATTTCTTCCCTAAGTCTAATCATTTTAACTTCACTTTATCATGCTATCTGCCTATTTCTTAGTTCAGTAGTGTTGCAGATTTTTTACCCTGATTATTCGCTCTCATCTCTCTGCTTTTACAGTGGAAAGCAATTTTGAAAATCCTATACATGCTACTTTTTCAGTCAATTGGAAAATACTTTTTCTCAAAGCATATTGCCATTTTTCCTTAGGATTCTTTAAGTAATATTGCTGAGAAATATGATTCAAATTTGTCCAGGCATGATTATGAGTGTGGGGACTCCTGAAGTCAAGTCAAAATACTGAACGACTTTCAGAGAACTACACTGGTCCTCTGATTGTTACTGAATTCAATTCAATACCAAGGAAGTAAAGAAAAATAAAAGACTTCATCTGTATCATCAGCTTTTGTTGCATAGAAAGTAATCCCAAAGCTAGTGGCTGAAAACAATAAACATTTATTAGGTCATTCATTCAACAGACAGGAAATCTGATCTGGGCTCAACTGAGCATTCTTCAGAACAGGATTTGCTAAATAATATACAAAAGGTATAAAATATAGATAAAATATTGATAAATATGAGATATAAGTATGTTTAAGTTAATAATCATATCTATTAAAGAATAGTATGAAGTTGCTCAGTCGAGTCTGACTCTGCGAGCCCATGGACTGTAGCCTATCAGGCTCCTCCGTCCATGGGATTTTCCAGGCAAGAGTGCTGGAGTGGATTGCCATTATCCTTCTCCAGGGGATCTTCCCAACCCAGGAATTGAACCCGGGTCTCCAGCATTGCAGGCAGACGCTTTACTGTCTGAGCCACCAGGGAAGCCAAAGAACAGTACAAAAAAGTGAAAAAGGTAATCCGTATATCCATAATATTACAGTACTATGTGATCAGTGGTTGGTTGAATGTACAGATGGGGAGAAACCGAAGTTACAGAGAGCCAACTATAAATTTTAAGAAATTTGTTTAGCAAATTAACACCCCTCCTGTTCAATGGTCAACTGTGAACCACAGTCTATTAAACTTTCTTTGCTCCTACCTTTCTTTTTTTCCCCTCTTATTTGTCCCCATCCATTTAGGGGATGCCTTTCACTAGTGATCTGATGGAATTCTTTCTGAGATTTCTCCCTGAACATATAATATTTTCTAAATTTACAAGAAGTTAAGAGTATTCCTTAATTGAGGGTATATCAATTAAGAAACTCTTTGCATACACCAAAATTGCTCTGTATGCAAAGATCATTTGTAACTGTGGCCCTGAAAATGTTCTAAATATTTAATTTATAGTATCCAAATAGGATCACCAAGTTAGGACAATGCTTTCTATTTTATTCACAAAGAGACTAAAATTAAGTAATGCTTTTTATCATTTAACTGCAATATTGACTCACAATTATGGTATTATTCTTATATGTCTGTTAACTAGAGCTGACCTGAATTGTGAGATTAAAATCCAAAGGGAATAAAAAGGAATAGTTTTCCTTTCCCTTTTTCTTTCCTAGATCCTGGAAGTTTCTATCAAATGTTTAAATTATATACTGGTACATTATCTGAGGGTGTAGGGGTAAGGTGTGTGGCACAGAAGCAGAAAGTCTGGAGAAAACCAGGCATCCAGTTTAGTGAGGCTCAAATAAATAATGTGGTTTTCAAGTAAACTAAAATGTAATTTTTTCTTAAGGAAGTAACATGTAGGATAATTTTATCCTGTTTTAAAAAACTTGTTTAGGAAATCCCCTGGCAGTCCAGTTTGCTGTATAGCAGAAACTAAAACAATGTTTTAAAACAACTGTTAGCAGAAACTAAAACAATGTTTTAAAACAACTGTACTCCAATAAAAAGTAACAAATAAATAAATGTTGAAAGCATTGTTATTAGATTAGTCTGTAAGGCTTTTATTTTCTAATGAAAATTATGTCATTGACTTGTAATAAATATGCAACAGGTATTTCTAAAATATGTGAATATATACATACAAAATAGGCTCTATGCAATAGATAATAACAATAGCTATTGAGATAATCATTTGAAAGATTTTTCACATGCTTTTATTGTCCCCAGTTAAATTATCTGCCATTTACTATTACTTCAGGAAGCAGAGCAATGGCACTCCACTCCAGTACTCTTGCCTGGAAAATCCCATGGATGGAGGACCCTGGTGGGCTGCAGTCCATGGGGTCGCAAAGAGTCAGACACAACTGAGCAACTTCACTTTCACTTTTCACTTTCATGCACTGGAGAAGGAAATGGCAACCCACTCCAGTGTTCTTGCCTGGAGAATCCCAAGGACGGCAGAGCCTGGTGGGCTGCCGTCTATGGGGTCGCACAGAGTCGGTCACGACTGAAGCGACTTAGCAGCAGCAGCAGCAGAAAGCAGAGAAAGAATATATTTACATCTTGGTATTATTTACCTCGGCTTGCTAGTCAGGGTCCAGTGGAGAAAAGAACCAATATAATATACATATAAGAAGAAATTTATTGTAAGAAAAAGACATACAATTATGGAAACTGAGAAGCCTCATAATCTCCACTCTGTAAACTGGAGCCCCAGGAAACCTGATTGGTGTACATAGCGTCTGAAGGCCTGAGAACCATAGGAGGTGATGGTATAGATTACAGTCTGAATCAGAAATCCTGAGAACCAGGAACTTGGAGAACAGTCAAAGATTCAAGTCCCTACTCAGGCAATCAGACAAGAAGAGTCAAATCCTTCCTTTGTCTCTTTGTTCCTTTTCAGGCCCTTTGTGAATTGGACTGTGTCAATTCACATTGGGGAGGGTAAACCGCTCTACTGAATTTGTGGATTAAAATGTGAATTTCTTCTGAAAACATCCTCACAGACACTCTCAGAAATAATGTTTTGTCAAATATCTGGACACCCTGAGAGCCAATCAAATTGACACCTAAAATTAACCATCCCACCTCACTTTACCAAAGTTCTCTTGGCAAGAATTCAAAGAGTGAGGGCAGAGAGGGGCGCCTAAGATGGCGGAGGAATAGGATGGAGAGACCACTTTCTCCCACACAAATTCATCAAAAGAACATCTCAACGCTGGGTAAATTCTGCAGGGCAGCTTCTGAATGCGAGCAGAGGACATAAGACATCCAGAAAAGCAGAACATTGTCTTCAAAAACAGGTAGGAAAAACACAGAAGACGAAAAGAGAAACAAAGGAGGTGGGGAGGGAGCTCCGTCCCGGGAAGGGAGTCCTGTCCCGGGAAAAGAGTTTTAAAGGGAGAGAAGTTTCCAAACGCCAGGAAGCACGCTCACTGCCAAATCTGGGGCGAGTCTTGGAGGCACATGGCAGGGAGGAAAAATGAATGGTGACTGAGACCAGCAGGTTGTGAGCCCGGCGGTGATTCCCCGGGCGGAGAGGCAGAGCAGACGCCTGCATCCGCCACTAGCAAGTGGGGGCTGGGCAAGGAGGCGCGGGAGACGCGGGCGGCGGCGCTTCTTAACAATCAGGCCAGAACGCCCGTGCATAACCGGAACGAACTAACTCAGGCTAGCACACCAGACTGTGGGACAGTTACCACGCGAAAAGCTCGAATGTAAGACACCACCAGGGCCGCGCACAAAACAAAAGACGGAACAGAAATAGCCGGCTGCCCGCCAGCCCCTGCCGGCGACAGGCAGCCAGAGCCGTAAGGGCTGGAACGTGGCAATCGCAGCCCTGGAGGGACTTTGCTGATCAAACTGCAAGCAGGCTTCTTTGCTAACTGAGACTTCCCGGGGTGCTGGACAGATAACAATTTACCTGACAAAGAGTCCCGGGTTACATCTGGAAAACTGAGCAGCAAGAGAGGGCAATAAGCCGCGCGACTGTGCTCACCAAACACCTGAGCTGCTCGGTCCTGGGAAGGGCACAAGGCGCAGGCCCAATCGAGTCTGCGAATACCTGGGTGCTGAGCCTGAGAGGCTTAGACCAGGGAGGTGCAGGCAGCCTAGGGCCGGCCTCAGACGGTCCCCGGCGGAGAAACGTAGAGCCTGAGCGTTGTGCGCTGGGTGTAGGGGCAGGCCCAGTGGGGCTGAGACACTGCGAATATACGCCAGAGCTATTAGGTAGCAGCATCCCTCCCTCCCCACAGCGTGACTGACCATGTGAGCCTAAAAAAGAAAAAAAAAAAAGAGTGACTGCCACGGCCCCTCTGTGTCAGGGCGGAAATAGGACACTGAAGAGACCAGTAAACAGAGGAAGCTGAACAGCGGAACCGACTTGGAAGTGACCCCACACTGCCTACAACACCAGAAAAAGTCCCAGAAATATCGTTACTATTTTTTCGACCATTCTCTTTCATTTTTATTATTATTATTTTTTTTAGTATTAATATTTTTTCTGGTAGATGTTTTTGATTTGGGGGTCGGGATTGGGAGTTCATGTACACTCGTGGCTGATCCATGTCGATGTCTAGCAAAACGAATACAGCATTGTAAAGCAAAACAAACTAAAAAAATAAAAAATAATTAAAAAAAAAGAAAAGAAAATAGCTTCCAGAATACTATATTGTGAGACAGTTTACCAACTGAAGACATAAGTAGGATTTTGGTTAAAAAAGTTACACTTCCAAAGATTCTTATTAGCTAAAAATTATATATAAATGAATCCAACATCTTCCACTGAGGACACTGATAGGAAAATAATATGAATATTAAATAAAATATTTCTTTATAATTTAAATAAAAGTATCTTTGATAGAGGGAGAAATGAGATAGAGATGGGAAGAGTATGCTATATATTCTAAATAAAAATTATGTGTACTGAAAAAAAAAATAGGATATGACAACTGTTAGAAATAGACAATGACTTTATAACTTCTCTTTGTGGCTCAAATGGTAAAGAATCTGCCTGCAATGAAGGAGACCTGAATTTGATCCCTAGGTCAGAAAGATCCCCTGGAGAAGAGAATGGCAACCCACTCCAGTATTCTTGCCTGGAGAATTCCATGGACTTAGGAGCCTGGCAGGCTACAGTCCATGTTGTTGCAAAGAGTTAGACATGACTAAGAGACAACTAACACTAATAATACAATTGCTCAAAAGAGATTTACCTAATTTAGACAAAGCTAAATCTTAAAAGATGTCTGCTTGTTATGTAGGAAAATTAGGACAGTGTATAAGACATTGTTGCTGTTTTTCAGTTACCCAGTTGTGTCTCACTCTTTGTGACCCCATGGACTGTAGCACACCAGGCCTCCCTGTCCCTCATCATCTCTCTGGCAGGCTACAGTCCATGTTGTTGCAAAGAGTTAGACATGACTAAGAGACAACTAACACTAATAATACAATTGCTCAAAAGAGATTTACCTAATTTAGACAAAGCTAAATCTTAAAAGATGTCTGCCTGTTATGTAGGAAAATTAGGACAGTGTATAAGACATTGTTGCTGTTTTTCAGTTACCCAGTTGTGTCTCACTCTTTGTGACCCCATGGACTGTAGCACACCAGGCCTCCCTGTCCCTCATCATCTCCAGAATTTTGCCCAAGTTCATGTCCATTGCATCAGTGATGCCATCCAGACATCTCATTATCTGATACCATCTTATATATAAGACATTAGCCTGCATATAATTAAGTTCAAAATTGAGTCCTACAGATATTGCTTACTGGTGACTTGGCTCTCTTTATCTAAAATGTGTGAGTCTGGAGCTGTTGATCCTTGCAGAATATCTTTGTACTATATATGCCCTTTTTTATATTACAAAAGATTTTCTGCATTATTGAGTGATAACATATTTTTTCACTGTCAGTCTAAAGAAATTCACTCAACCTCTCTTTGCATGTTAAGTCACTTCAGTTGTATCTGCTTCTGTGACCTGTGGACTGTAGCCCACCAGGCTTCTCTGTCCATGGGATTCTCCAGGCAAGAATACTGGAGTGGGTTGCCATGCCCTCCTCCAAGGTATGTTCCCAACCCAGGGATTGAACCCACATTTCTTACATATCCTGCATTTTTTTTATATTACAAAAGATTTTCTGCATTATTGAGTGATAACATATTTTTTCACTGTCAGTCTAAAGAAATTCACTCAACCTCTCTTTGCATGTTAAGTCACTTCAGTTGTATCCGCTTCTGTGACCTGTGGACTGTAGCCCACCAGGCTTCTCTGTCCATGGGATTCTCCAGGCAAGAATACTGGAGTGGGTTGCCATGCCCTCCTCCAAGGTATGTTCCCAACCCAGGGATTGAACCCACATTTCTTACATATCCTGCATTGGCAGGAGGGTTCTGTACTTTCCAAAATTTGTTATTTGATGTACTTTATCTATAGTGAGAATAGAGTCCTCCATTAACAAGGACAGACTAATATGTTTTCTGCTCTCACCTGACTAATCGCCCATCCTCAGACTTATTAAACTCATACCAGGTTAGCTGGACAATTTGAGCCAATGTCTACCACTTTTTTCTTAATGATGCACCAACTTATTCATGGGGAAAAGAAAAAAAAATAGCATGGAAAATCTTTTTAAAGTCTGTTTAAAAAAAATTGTATAACCACAATAAATCAAATGTATAGGAAAATCCCCATTGAATCAGACAGATTAGGCTGAAATAAATGACTGGCAAATTCAGTGCCTTACAACAAATATTTAAGTTTTTTTTTTTTTCACATAAAATAATGATTTCAGTTTAGTGCGCTGCTGTTCCCCATAATTTTTAATCTGTAATCCAGACCCATATCTGGAGATACTCATATCTGGATAAAGCAGGGGGAAAGATGAAGAGAAGATCTGGCATTAGAGAGAGAGAGAGAGAAAAATCTTTCAAGGACTGCTAAAACATCTGCTTGAAAATGGTCCTGACAAAGTTATTATGCTAACATTCCTTTTACATTCATTGTATTGACTAAAATCAAAAGAGAAACTCCATCAAAAACTAGATTTTCCAATAGCCACAGGCCTGGAGAATATGGGAGTGTTTGAGAGAACAGTGATTATATTGAATGAATAGTCTAACACACACACACACAAATCTTCAAAATTAAATTTTGTTTTCTTTTTTTTTTTCTTTGTGCAGTGGAGATGGATCCAAATGGAAAGGATCTTTTCAACTGAATTTTTTTAATTGGAAAAAAAGAAATCCTGAGATCCTAAAACAAACTACTATCACTGAAAGGCTATCTATTATAAAAAATGAAAAAAAAATTAAAATACCACTTACACCTCTACTTTGGAGGGGCACATACAAAGCAGAAAAGAATTTTAGGACCTATTGAGATGATTTCCTTTGAAATAGACTTAGCTATTTGCTAAGAAGTATTGTTCTTTTTCTGACTAGAATTCTTAATATAGAAGCCAAATACACTGAGCCTAATGAGGAATATTTTCTAACCTAGAAAAACAAGAAAGGGAAGAGAGGGAGAATTCTTCTGTATGTAGAGTCATTTTCACCTCTACTAAGTCAACTGATGATAATACAGGGATATTAAATCTTCAACAGACAACTGACTGCTAATGGGCTTTCTAGCAAGAAAACCACACAAAGTTCTCTTGTGGAACAACTTGTGCACCTTGTCATCCTTCTTCTAGGTTGATAAATTTAATAATATAAATCTAAATCATTCGGGCTTTAGCACTGAGGGCATAGTTTGAGGGTTTGAGGTTGATGTGCACACACTGTATATTTAAGATGGATAACCAGCAAGGTCTGGTTGTTGATAACCAACAACAGCACAGGGACCTCTGTTCAATGTTATGTGGCAGCCTGGATGGCAGGGGAGTTTGCAGGAACATGAATACACATATATGTGTGGCTGGGTCCTTTAGCTGTGAACCTGTAACTATCACAACATTGTTAGCTGTCTATGAAAGAAAGTGAAAGTGAAAGTTGATCAGTCCTGTCCAACTCTTTGTGACCTCATAGACTATACAGTCCATGGAATTCTCCAGCCCAGAATACTGGAGTGGATAACCATTTCCATCTCCAGAGGATCTTCCCAATCCAGGGATTGAACACAGATCTCCCGCATTGCAGGCAAACTCTACCAGCTGAGCCAGTACTTCAATATAAAATAAAATGGCTTTTAAAAAGAAAAAAAAAAATCTAAAGATGCCCAGGAAAATAGAAAGGCAGATCCCAAAAGAAACCAAACAAGGTTTTGAGATGAATAGTAAGTTTTGTTAGGTGTGGATGATAGAATTTTGAATAAACAAAAATGAAAGTGTAGTTCTTATGAAGAAATTTTACAACATAAAAGAATATATGTGTATATATACATACATACACACACACACACACACACACACACACATATATATATATATATATACACATGAAATATGCAGATGAAAAAGACTCTTGGAAATTAGCTCCATAAATCAGAGTAAAATTGTACAAAAACTGCTTTATATGTACATCAAAGAAGCATGGCCTTGATTAATGGGACAGGGCAACAAATTGAGATAAATTTGAAGTCAAATGAGTTAAAAGAAAATTGTTCCAGTGAGGAATTTATGACTACCTAAAAAATGGTTAAGGTGGAAATAACATCACAGAAAATTGACTTACAGATGTGCAGAAGGATGGTTCAAAGGAGGATCAATTCTAAAACCCATGTTAAAGTGCAAACCAATCCATGGAGAAGATGATGGTGATGATGTCATTGCTTGAGCATGTGTTACATATCCTGGGCACTAGCATAGCTTTCTAAATCTAAAAACATTTTTTATGACTGATATACTGAAAAGGACTTATTGCCCAGGACCAGATATGTATCTGGCAAAAGCTTTCAGGTAATTTTCAAGATAACTTAATATATTGCAATATGCAATTCTATGGAGAAGGAAAACCAATGAATTTAATCTAATAAGAAATGCAAAGTCAAAAATTCTGCAATATACTGTAATATAAGCTTATCCTTCCTAATATTTTAAAAGAGATCAAGATCCTTTGGCTGTGTTTTAAAAGGCAAAGTGCTGTCTTTGTTTTGTGAATAACTGCTTATAGCTTTTTGTGATTCAGAAGACATTTTATACTCTGAATCTGAAGATTTAGAAACCTACTCTTATGGTAATATAATTTTAAAAGGTGGTACATAACTATAAGAATTTTTTAAAGAGGATATATAATCATAATATAAATGTCCATTATTAAGGATCATTTAGTAACTTTTTCCCAGTGTGCATCAAGCACAGTGGAGCATTTTTTCTTTCTTCTTTTCATTCCTTTATAAAATTCATGTAATATGAATTGAGAACAGAATGTCAATATCTATAGATTCCTAGGGGGAAAAAATTCTATAAGCCCTGAATCCTAGATCCAGCCTATGTAAATTCTACTCTGAGTTCCAGGCTCATACATCTAACTGTGTGTTTGACATTTTCCTCTTGGACATGCACTGAGCATTGCAAACTAAATACACCAATGCTAAACAAATAATTTTCCCTCCTATATCAGCCTACCCACAGATAATAATAGCTCTATTTCTTGGTTTCTTGGGCCCAAACTTTGGGATATTTCCTGACTTTTTTCTTTCTCTTATGCTTTATATCCAGTAAATCAGAACATTCTATTTTCTTTATCTCCAAGATTAATTAGAAGTCCTGCATGTTCTGTCATCTCCACTATTTCCACCATAATCATATTACCATGTGTCTCATCCAGATTAGTGCAGTATCTTCCTAACTCTTCTCTTACCTTATACCCTTCTCTCTTCTTTGCTTGTAGTTAAAGAGATCCCATAAAAGTTATCAGATCATGTCATTCCTCTGCTAAAGCTACCCACTCACGTCTAATTCAAAATAGAAGCCAAGAAGTTTATAATGGCCTACATGACTCCATAGGATACGACCCTGGTTTATACAGTGTCTCTGTACCATTGCCTATTACTCCCATCATCCCCCATGCTCCTAATACTCCAGCCCACTGGTCTCTTAGGTATCAGTTGGCGGGCCCTCCGTTATTCATGTGAAGCAGAAACTTCATGTCTTCTATGCTCCTCCTCTGGAATACTCCACTAAATGACACTGGCGACACACTCACTCATCTTCTATAGACAGTTGCTGAAAGGGAAACTTCTCAGCAGTAATATCCATGACAACCATGTTGAAGATTACTGTACTTCAACATTTGCTGAGCCACTTGGCAGCTTTATTTTTCTTCATTAATCTTGTTGGCATCTGCCCTACTTAAATCCTTAATAATTTATTTATGTCATCAGTTCAGTTCAATTCAGTCACTCAGTCATGTCCAATTCTCTGGGACCCCATGAACCACAGCAAACCAGACCTCCCTGTCCATCACCAACTCCCGGAGTTTGCCCAAACTTATGTCCATTGAGTTGGTGATGCCATCCAACCATCTCATCCCCTGTCATCCCCTGCTCCTCCTGTCCTCAATCTTTCCCAGAATCAAGGTCTTCTCAAATGAGTCAGCTCTTCACATCAGATGGCCAAAGTATTAGAGTTTCAGCTTCAATATCAATCCTTCCAATGAACATCCAGGACTGATCTCCTTTAGGAGGGACTGGTTGGATCTCCTTGCAGTCCAAGGGAATCTCAAGAGTCTTCTCCAACACCACAGTTCAAAAGCATCCATTCTTCAACACTCAGCTTTCAACTCTCACATCCATACATGACCACTGGAAAAACCATAGCCTTGACTAGATGGACCATTGTTGACAAAGTAATGTCTCTGCTTTTGAATATGCTGTCTAATTTTGGTCATAACCTTCCTTCCAAGAAATAGGGTCTTTTCATTTCATGGCTTCAGTCATCATCTGCAGTGATTTTGGAGCCCAAAAACATCAAGTCTGACACAATTTCTACTGTTTCCCCATATAGTTGTCACAAAGTGATGGGACCAGGTGCCATGATCTTCGTTTTCTGAATGTTGAGCTTTAAGCCAACTTTTTCACTCTCCACTTTCACTTTCATCAAGAGGCTTTTTAGTTCTTCTTCACTTTCTGCCATAAAGGTGGTGTCATCTGCATAGCTGAGGTTATTGATATTTCTCCCGGCAACCTTGATTCCAGCTTGTGCTTCATCCAGTCCAGCATTTCTCATGATATACTCTGCATATAAGCTAAATAAGCAGGGTGACAATATACAGCCTTAATATATTTCTTTTCCTATTTGGAACCAGTTTATTGTTCCATGTCCAGTTCTAATTGTTGCTTCCTGACCTGCATACAGGTTTCTCCAGAGGCAGGTCAGGTGGTCTGGTATTCCTATCTCTTTCAGAATTTTCCACAGTTTATTTAAATCCACATAGTAAAAGGCTTTGGTATAGTCAATAAAACAGAAATAGATATTTATCTGGAACTTTGCTTGCCTTGAAAATTTTATTTCTTTATTCTATTAATTTTTATGAGTACTGATATATATAAGACATTTTTAAGCTTTGAAGAAAAATGAGTTTAAACTCATTATATACCAATACTCACAAATTAATAGGATAAAGAAATAAACTTATCAAGGCAAGCAAAGTTAGACCTGCAACACCTCAAAAGAATAACCCTCATGTTATTATCCAAAGAAAAATATTCAATTTACACTCACTTTTCTCCCTCAGTCTAGTAAGTAAGTAAGTAAGTAAAGTCACTCAGTCGTGTCTGACTCTTTGTGACCCCATGGACTGCAGCCCACCAGGCTCCTCAGTCCATGAGATTCTCCAAGCAAGAATACTGGAGTGGGTTGCCATTTCCTTCTCCAGGGGATCTTCCCGACCCAGGGATCAAACCTGGGTCTTTCACATTGGAGGCAGACGCTTAACCTCTGAGCCACCAGGGAAGTCCTCCCTCAGTCTAGTCCACTGAGATCAATGAAATCTAGGTACCTTAAGATCAAAATTAAAGATGAATAGAGAGAAAAGAGTAGGAAGTTAATTATGTTAATACTAAAACGATGACACAAAGTTCTTTAGAAATGTGTAATAAAAATGCCAAGTATGAGATAAAGAACAGACATAACAAATACTCATGAGCTGAAAGAATAGTTTAAAATTACTCAAGCAATGTACATTAAGTTAGAAGGTGACAAAGTTAACAAGAAAGTAAATGTCTCACAAATATTTCATCTTAGATGTTAAAGTTGAGTAAAAAAAAATGAATACAGTATATAAACAAAATATAAATGTAGACATACAGTTATGTTATTATGATCCTATGACCCAAAAATCATAGGATCACAACTAAACTTCGCAAGCATTGCAGAATTTCAAATTAAGGGAGAGAAGCCATGTGCATATTTATGTGTGGAAGAGGTAAGGAAGTGGTTGGTATGTGAAGAGGAAACATTAAAAAGATAAAACTGATCACAGAAAGCGACATAAGAAAATTGAAAACAAAGATGCAATTTAAAATATACAATAAATATTTGCAATAAAATGAGACAGAGAGGACACAGTAAAATGTGTTATATTAAATATGAAAGGACTGAAGTATTCCATTAAAGATAGACACACTGGGCTATTAATAAAAATGACTTAAGTGTATAGCTATAAAAAAGATAAGTAAAGGGTAAAAATAAAGGATACACAAAAGTAGGGTACTATACATGCCCGCTGCATTCAACACCACCAAAGGATCTAAGCCACCCCTCCTGCCTGACACTTGGACATACCCTTACCCTCACCCCATACAAAAAACAAGTTCAGTGAGTGACCAAGTAAAAGTATCTGTTACAAAAAATAATATTAAGATCATAATTATAGCTCAAAATATTCAATTAAGAAAAGTAATAAATTATAAGGATAGAAAACAGAATCCATGAAGTTATAGCAATCCTAAATTGAGTTATGTCAAATACATGAGATCATCAAGTAAAGGAGATTTTGCTTTAAAAAATAAAGGTAACATCAGTAAATTTTCAGAAAAGTCTCTAAGAGTAATTAACTTCCAATTAAAATAAATACACGTGCATACCTGTGGCAGATACATGTTGATGTATGTCAAAACCAATACAATATTGTAAAGTAATTAACCAAAAATAAATAAATTTTAAAAATAAATAAATAAAATTTTAAAATAAATAAATTTCTATTAAAAAAAAGAAAAATGTGAAGTTTATGTAGTTAAAATATCAGTAGAGGTACAATAAAAGCTGCTGCTGCTAAGTCGCTTTAGTCGTGTCTGACTCAGTGTGACCCCATAGATGGCAGCCCACCAGGCTCCCCACTCCCTGGGATTCTCCAGGCAAGAACACTGGAGTGGGTTGCCATTTCCTTCTCCAATGCATGAAAGTGGAAAGTGAAATTGAAGTTGCTCAGTTGTGTCTGACTCCTAGAGACCCCATGGACTGCAGCCTACCAGGCTTCTCCGTCCATGGGATTTGTCAGGCAAGAGTATTGGAGTGGGTTGCCATTGCCTTCTCAATAAAGGCTAGACTATTTAAAAAAAAAAAAAAAGCACTTGATAGATCAAAGATGCCCATAAGAAATACTCAAATGAATGTTTATAGGATATATTCTTAATGAAAACAAAATTTATGATAATGAAATAAACAAGGAAAACACTGAGAAACAAACAAAAGGTAACCATTTGGAAAGTAAGAAATGTTTTCCTTAAAACACTTCAAGGACAAATGTTACTTGGAAAGAAAGAAAACTAGAACATCTTAGGGAAAAACCTATAGAACAATGCCTGACCTTTATTCAGAGGAAAAATTCTTTGTCAAAAATATTTTATTAGTGATATAAAAAATAATAACAAATTTAAATTTAAACAAACTGGAAAGAAATTCTAAGAAAGATGATAAATAAAGTCAATAGCATTGGAAAAAAACATTTCAAAGACTAAATAAACCAAGAGCTGTTCTTTGAAATGACTAATAGATAAATGTCTAGCAAGGCTTCTTAAACCATGGAAGGATGAGAAAAGAAATTCAACCATATACTTGGAAGAGATTATAATAATTGTAAGAGATTCCAGGGTAAAATGAGAATTAAACCCTAGCTACCAATGCTGTTCCCACCCCCACTCCCACCCCCACACACACTCAACCCCAGCTAAGTCCAAGGAGTGAAGGAAAATATTCTGGAGCACCATGAACACTGAAATACCAGTAGTCTGAAGAGAAAACACTTCTGAAATAACTGAGATGGGTTGGAGGGAAGTCTTCACTTTGAAACCTTCCATTTGCTAATTGTACCATGGGGAACATCACCTGTCCAGGTAAAGGCTAGGATTTGGGCCTTTGTCACAATACTTAAATCTGGACAAACATTTCCTTCAGCAACAAAAGACAAAGAAACCATATGAGACTAAAAATAAATCCATGCATATGCAGTTGGGGCAAATTCTGGACAAAAGATATAAAGAAAACAACATCAACAACACAACAATTGAGGCTTTTGAAGAGCTTGGGGCACAGAGTGTTGGGAGCAAAAGAAGGGCACTGTGCATGGCCCCTGCACTCAACACTACCAGAGCGGTGGCCAGACCACCTAAGCCCACACCTCCGACGCGACCGCTGGAAATACCCTTACCCTCACCCCAAATAAGAGAAGGCAATGGCAACCCACTCCACTACTCTTGCCTGGAAAATCCCATGGGAGGAGGAGCCTGGTAGGCTGCAGTCCATGGGGTCACAAAGAGTCGGACGCAACTGAGCGACTTCACTTTCACTTTTCATTTTCATGTATTGGAGAAGGAAATGGCAACCCACTCCAGTGTTCCTGCCTGGAGAATCCCAGGAACGGGGGAGCCTGGTGGGCTGCCGTCTATGGGATCGCACAGTCCAACACGACTTAAGCGACTTAGCAGCAGCAGCAGCAGCACTCCAAATAAAGAACAAGCTCAGTGAGTAAGCCAGCAACGTAGCCTCTTATTTGTTCTGCTCCACCTTTCTGCAGCAGGGGTCCTAATAAAGCCTTTGGATTTCTTGTCCGCCATTTATCAATTTTTATTGATTAAGGAGCCCAAAAACCCTGGTTGATGTCACTAAGAGAGAGAAATCCACAGCACCTGCTCACCTTGACAAAACAAAGTCACCTGCTGCAATGAGGAACCCTGACTATGTCCTCCTTCTCTTTGACCACCCCCATGTGTCTCCTTCCCATAGGGACCATGTAACTTTCCCTTGGCAAAGGTTAGTATCAGTGAGGCACTAAATAGAAAGCCAGTCACCTTACTCATGGAAGAGCAAATTCCATCTGCTCAGTCTGTCTTAATGAGGGCTCTCAGAAGCTAGACATGCTTCTTGCTTAGGTTTCTTGGTACATAGTGCCAGTCGATACAACTGATATTGTAGGTAAATATGAATTTACATTCAAAGTCATCTACTCATTGATAAATAAGCAGAAGGAACTAAACACCTTTTATAAAGTCCAATAGAATTAATGCCTCTGATAGGCAATTTAGTTAATAAAACATAATGTGTGTATAATAAATTGCTTCAGTCTTGTCTGACTATTTGTGACCCTATGGAATGTAGCCCACTAGGCTCCTCTATCCATCGGATTCTCCAGGCAGTAATACTGGAGTGGATTGCCATGTCCTTCTCCAGAGGATCTTCCCAACCCAGGGATGGAACCTTCGACTCTCATGCCTCCTACATTGGCAAGCAGGTTCTTCACCACTAGCACCACTGGGAAGTCAAACATAATACATAATCTAAAATAAGCATGTGAAAATATTAGTCATATGGAGCAGAAACACACAGATATAAAGAGAAATACCAAATACAATGATAAGGATACCTTTTGTAGATAGTGAAATTTAAGATTAAGCACAATGGTATATTCTGAATCTTCCAGGCATTAAAAAGTGTATCTTCAGAAAGTTTCAATAAGATTTAATCAGACATCTCATCAGCAATATTGAATGTAGAGAGAAAAATGTAATATTGTCTTCATAATACAATAATTTTGATCCTAGAATTGCATATTCTTTTAAATGAGGAGAAACAATAAAGTATTTTTAGGAATTCAGGACCTTAGGTTGCTCATAATACAAAATCTCACTTTAACAATAATTTGATGAATCCCTTTCAGCAAAATAAAATAAAACAAATGATGTAAAAATGTGAGAATAAATAAATTTGTAAAATATGTCACTGTTTAAAGGAATAATTTTAAATTTTATATTGTGTAACATATAGCAACATATTAAGATCCAGCAGATAACACCAGTTCAGTGGAGGAGGCACAGTGCAGTAGGAGTCAGTGCAGACTAAGGAAAAGAGAATTCTAAACTGCATAGCATGTTTGGAGAGAAATACAAACTTTATGAAACCTACAAAGTCAACTAGAAAAAGATAAACAGAAATATCACCAAAGGAAATAATAAAAATATAGCTTTCAAATAATCAAGTAAAAAGTTTCTGTCCAATGAAAGTCAGGAAGTAAAAAGGAAAAGCATGATAATTCAAAAATATATGAAACAAAATGGTAGAAATGAGTTTTGATAGAGAAATTACAGTAGGCATAAATGCATTTAACTTACCCCTCAAAAACTCTCGGTACTATATTATTTAAGAAAAACAAGACACAATATGACAATATGTGCCCTACAAGGAAACATCAGGGCTTCCCAAGTGGTACCAGTGGTAAAGAACTTGCCTGTCAATGCAAGAGACACAAGAGATACAAGTTCAATCCCTGGGTCAGGAAGATCCCCTGGAGTAGGAAATAGCAACCCACTCCAGTATTCTTGTCTAGAGAATCCCATGAATAGAGAAGCCTTGTGGGAAATGCAAGAATTTTAAATACAAAGAATTTGAAAAGAAAAGAAAATAACTCAGTAAGTATAAAACAATTTTAATATCTTATAAAATAGAATGAAAGAAAGCATTAAAAAAGTGAACTGATAATTACATACTATCAAAATAGCACATATGTACCTAATAATTTAACTTTCATATAATGATAAAAGACAGAATTACAAGTAAATAAACTGTATAAATATGACACTAAAATTATGAAAAAACCTCACAAAGGAAGAGTATGAACAAAAATAAGAAATTATACATTAAATTGAAATAACAAGTTTAGTAAGGTCTAACAAAAAGCTATAGAAATTAATATACCATAAATAGAGAATACAGATTCTTTTTGAATACAGGTGAATATGGTGAACATACTTAAAATGGAGTATATTCTAAGCGAGAAAAAAACAGTCTCATTAACTTGTATAGACTCACCATCATAGAGAATAAACTTTCTGACCATAATGTACATAAAAAAAATAAGTATAAGACACAAATGCAGAGATAATCTTCATGTCTGGAAAGAAAAAAGTAACTTTTGCTTTAACAAAGTTAAAAATAAAACCTTTTCTTATATAGACACCAAGCCATAGCTAAAGCAATTTTATAAAGAAAAACATATAACGTTAAGTATTTTATTTGTCAATGAATAAGAAATTCTGAAAATAAATGAGCTAATTTTGATGGAGACTGCTACATTTCTAAGAAAAATTGTTCTTGGCTTCATTCATAGCAGTAGGGAGGTAGTATGACCATGACTCCCACTGGGACTACAATTCTTGGTTCCCTTGTTAGAACACAAATAATAGAATGTGAGTGTGAAGTGTTTGAACGATCAAACTTGTGTTTTTATTACTAATTTTAAACTTACTTTTAAGTTAATGCTTATTTTATTCTTTATTTTCATTTTCATTTTCTGTCAAATCCATTTCTTTTATTCTTTGGAATGTACATCTCATCCTCTGTCACCCTCTTCTCCTCTTGCCCTCAATCTTTCTCAGTATCAGGGTCTTTTCCAATAAGTCGGCTCTTCACATCAGAAAGCCAAAGTATTCATCATCAGCCCTTCCAATGAATATTCAGTGTCTGTTTCCTTTAGGATTGATGGATTTGATCTCCTTGCTCTCCAAGGGGACTCTCAAGAGTCTTCTCCAGCACCACAGTTCAAAAACATCAATTCTTCAGTATTCAGCCTATTTATGATTCAACTCTCATATCCATACATGACTACTGGATAAACCACAACTTTGACTACATGGACCTTCGTTGGCAAAGTGATGCGTCTGCTTTAATACACTGTCTAGGTTTGTCATAGCTTTTCTTCCAAGGAGCAAGTGTCTTTTAATTTTGTGGCTGTGGTCACTGTCCACAGTGATTTTGGAAACCAAGAAAATAAAATCTGTCACTCTTTCCACTTCTTCCCCACCTATTTTCCACAAAGTGATGGGATTGGAGGCCATGGTCTTTCTTTTTTGAATGCTAGAATTTGTCAGTTGATCACTTCCTTCTCTTGGATACACATTCTTTATTTGCTCCCTCTATCGCTTGTACTTCACCAGCCTGCTCTGGGAGTTTTAGACTCTCAAAATTATGGGCCTTATGAAGAGTCTTTTGAAGTCAATCTAAGAACTGGTTATCTAGTGGTCTCTTTTGGAGTTGGCATGTATGAATGCAGAGGTTGTTCCCAAAACTATTTCAAGATGTAGAGAAGTCTCTGGGGTATGAAGTGTGAAGGCCAGGGCATGAGCTTCAGGCAAAATACTGCCACATTGCACACACAAAAGGATGGTTAAAATGTGCAGTGAACAGGACTCTGCAAAAGTGACTGGAGTAGGCAGCAGACAAAGCACATTAAAATGCAAAAAAAAATATGTCTGATATACCTTCCAAAAAGCAGAGCAACACTCACTTTCACTTTCTAAAAATCTATTTCACCACAGCCATGCTTCTCTCAGGCCCCCAGGTGGTGAAGTGGTAAAAAATGTGACTGTCAGTGAAGGAGATGTGAGTTCAATCCCTGGATCAGGAAGATCCCTTGGAGAAGGAAATGGAAACCCACTCCAGTATTCTTGCCTAAGAAATCACATGGACAGAGGAGCCTGGTGGGCTACTCATTTTGACTCTTGCAAAATGAGTCAGACATGATTTAGTGACTAAACAAATTCTCATCTTGGAAATGGCAACTCAAATATTCTAGCCAATTTGGCTAGTATTCTAGTGATGTTCTTGGACCATCTGAAAGCCATATATCTACCAAGGACTTCTCTTGGCTTTACCTTAAAAGTGTGCCTACAGATTTACCACTTTTTACTGCCTTCTGTAGGCTGAGGCATCATCATCTTCTGCTAGATAACTCCATCATCACTTTAATAAAGTACCCTCCAAAATGATCCTTTTTTAATATTTTTTATTTGACAGATTTCAAATTTAAAGAAAATTTGCAAGAAATGTAAAAAAAATGTATATTCTTCATCCAAAGACTCATTTAAATTTTTCCAATTTATCTAGTGATGCATTTTATAACAAAGAATTTAACCCAAGGTCACATGTTACACTCAGTTGTGTTTTCAATCACTTTATTTTGGAACATATCTTCAGTCTTTTCATGACCTTGAGAAAACATCAGAAAAACACAAATAGTCTAAAAAGTGACAAGTGTATAATTTTCAGAGTCACTTTTTTAAAAGATAAAACAGGCAGATTGGATCACTCTGGCTAAAACTGTATACTGATTTCTTGTCTCACTTAGTAAAAGCCAGCATTTTTGCAGTGTCCTAAAAGATGCTTACTCCTTGGAAGAAAAGTTATGACCAACCTAGATAGCATACTCAAAAGCATACTTTGCTGACTAAGTTCCGTCTAGTCAAGGCTAAGGTTTTTCCAGTAGTCATGTATGGATGTGAGAGTTGGACTGTGAAGAAGGCTGAGCACCGAAGAATTGATGCTTTTGAACTGTAGTGTTGGAGAAGACTCTTGAGAGTCCCTTGGACTGCGAGGAGATCCAACCAATCCATTCTGAAGGAGATCAGCCCTGGGATTTCTTTGGAAGGAATGATACTAAAGCTGAAACTCCAGTACTTTGGCCACCTCATGTGAAGAGTTGACTCATTGGAAAAGACTCTGATGCTGGGAGGGATTGGGGGCAGGAGGAGAAGGGGATGACAGAGGATGAGATGGCTGGATGGCATCACTGACTTGATGGACGTGAGTCTGAGTGAACTCTGGGAGTTGGTGACGGACGGGAGGCCTGGCGTGCTGCGATTCATGGCGTTGCAAAGAGTCGGATACGACTGAGTCACTGAACTGAACTGAACTGAAAGGAATCACATGTTTTGGCCCTCTCTTTCCTTGTCTACTCCTGAACCTTTTCTTCCAGAGTTTCCTAATTACTCCCTCTTCTTTCCCTGACGCCCTGGTCTCTTATTTTTGCATAAAAATAGCAAGCTTTTTAGGGCTTCTGAAATTGCTGTTTTGTAGTATTTTTAGATTTCCTTGTTTAGGTCCTTGCTTAAATTTTCTGTTTTAATAAGCCCTATCCCAGCTAGTCTAAATTGCAATAAAATCTCTCCCATCCATCTTTGACCTGCTCTTATTTTTAAAAGCATTTACCCACTTCTGATGTATTCTATATGATAATAGTTTACTATGTTCACTCTTTACTATAGGACTCTTTTACATGCAATGATTAACACAAACTCCATTAATGACAGGATTCTATTATTTTTCACTGATGTATTTCAAGTTGTTTAATGTTTTCAGTGAAGTATAATATTTGAAACCATGACTGACACACAATCAGTTCAGTTCAGTTCAGTTCAGTTGCTCAATCGTATCCAACTCTGCGACCCCACGAACTGTAGCATGCCAGGCCTCCCTGTCCATCACCAGCTCCTGGAGTCCACCAAAACCCATGTCCATCTAGTCAATGATGCCATTCAATCATCTCATCCTCGGCCATCCCCTTCCCTCCTGGCCTCAATTTTTCCCAGCATCAGGGTCTTTTCAAATGAGTAAGCTCTTTGCATCAGGTGGCCAAAGTGTTGGAGTTAGGCTTCAACATCAGTCCTTCCAATGAACATCCAGGACTGATCTCCTTTAGGATGGCCTGGTTGTATCTCCTTGCAGTCCAAGGGACTCTCAGGAGTCTTCTCTAACACCACAGTTCAAAAGCATCAATTATTCAGTGCTTAGCTTTCTTTATAGTCCAACACTGGCATCCACACATAACCACTGGAAAAACCATAGCCTTAACTAGACAGACCTTATTGGCTAAGTAATGTTGCTGATTTTTAATATGCTGCCTAGGTTGGTCATAACTTTCCTTCGAAGGAGCAAGCTTCTTTTAATTTCATGGCTGCAGTCATCATCTGCATTGATTTTGGAGCCCAAAAAAATAAAGTCTGACACTGTTTCCACTGTTTCCCCATCTATTTCCCATGAATGATGAGACGAGATGTCATAATCTTAGTTTTCTGAATGTTGAGCTTTAAGCCAACTTTTTCACTCTCCTCTCTCACTTTCATGAAGAGGCTTTTTAGCTCCTCTTCACTTTCTGCCATAAGGGTGGTGTCATGTGCATAGCTGAGGTTATTGATATTTCTCCTGGCAATCTTGATTCCAGCTTGCACTTCTTCCAGCCCAGCATTCCTCATGATGTACTCTGCGTATAAGTTAAATGAGCAGGGTGACAATATACAGCCTTGACATACTCCTTTTCCTATTTGGAACCAGTCTGTTGTTCCATGTCCACTTCTAACTGTTGCTTCCTGATCTGCATACAGATTTCTCAAGAGGTAGGTCAGGTGGTCTGGTATTCCATTCTCTTTCAGAATTTTCCACAATTTATTGTGATCCACACAGTCAAAGGCTTTGACATAGTCCATAAAGCAGAAATAGATGTTTTTCTGGAACTCTCTTGCTTTTTCCATGATCAAGTGGATGTTGGCAATTTGATCTCTTGCTCCTCTGCCTTTTCTAAAACCAGCTTGAACATCAGGGAGTTCATGGTTCACATATTGCTGAAGCCTGACTTGGAGAATTTTGAGCATTACTTTACTAGTGTGTGAGAAGAGTGCTATTGTGTGGTAGTTTGAGCATTCTTTGCCATTCAATTTCTTTGGAATTGGAATGAAAACTGACCTTTTCCAGTCCTGTGGCCACTGCTGAGTTTTCCAAATCTTCTGGCAAATTGAGTGCAGCACTTTCACAGCATCATCTTTCAGAATTTGAAACAGCTCAACTGGAATTCCATCACCTCCACTAGCCTTGTTCGTAGTGATGCTTTTGAGGCCCACTTGACTTCACATTCCAGGATGTCTGGCTCTAGGTGAGTGATCACACCATCATGATTATCTGGGTAATGAAGATCTTTTTGTACAGCTCTTCTGTGTATTCTTGCCACCTCGTCTTAATATCTTCTGCTTCTTTTAGGCCCCTACCATTTCTGCCCTTTATTGAGCCCATCTGTGCATTAAATATTCCCTTGATATCTCTAATTTTCTTGAAGAGATCTCTAGTCTTTCCCATTCTGTTGTTTTCCTCTATTTCTTTGCATTGATCACTGAGGAAGGCTTTCTTATCTCTCCTTGCTATTCTTTGGAACTCTGCATTCAAATGGGTATATCTTTCCTTTTCTCATTTGCTTTTCATTTCCCTTCCTTTCACAGCTATTTATAAGGCCTCCTCAGACAGCCATTTTGCTTTTTTGCATTTTTTTTCTTGGGGATGATCTTGATTCCTGTCTCCTGTACAATGTCACAAACCTCCATCCATAGTTCATCAGGCACTCTGTCTATCAGACCTAATCCCTTAAATGTATTTCTCACTAGATGCTCAATAAATATCAATTGAATGAATAAACAAATAGGAAAATGTGCAGCATTCAGAAAATACTATTTGTATAGTTGGCTGTTAATATGAGGGAAAAAAGAAAAGAGTACTCTGATCTCATAGTTTTCCAAATATTAATTTCTTTTAAGTTAAAGACTTAAATATGAAGTATCTGGAAGGCATCACTGATGCAATGGACATGAACTTGGGCAAAATTCTGGAGATGATGAGGGACAGGGAGGCCTGGTGTGCTACAGTCCATGGGGTCACAAAGAGTGGGACACAACTGGGTAACTGAAAAACAGCAACAATGTCTTATACACTGCCCTAATTTTCCTATATAACAGGCAGACGTTTTTAAGATTTAGCTTTGTCTAAATTAGGTAAATCTCTTTTGAGCAATTGTATTATTAGTGTTAGTTGTCTCTTAGTCATGTCCAACTCTTTGCAAAACTTAGGAGCCTGCCACACTTTTATCATAAAATCTGGGAATAACAGTCCTTGGTGCTTACCCAAAGGAGTTGAAAACTTGGTATGTCCACACAAAAACCTGCAAACAGATGTTCATAGTAACCTTATTCATGATTGCCAATAGTCAAAAGCAACCAAAGTGTCCTTCAGCAAGGAAATGACAAACCATGGTACATCTAGATTATGGAATAGTATTCAGTGATAAAAAAGAAATGAACTATTTAGGTATGGAGAAACTGAAAATGCATATTAGAAGGAAAGAATTCAATATTAAAAAGCTACTTATCCTATGGTTCCAATGACTGAGATTCTGGAAAAGGCAAAGCTATTTAATAATAAAAAGATCAGCGATCACCTGGGTTTAGGTGCATGGGAGAGATAAATAGCCAGAACACAGAGGATTTTTAGGAGACTGAAATACTCTGCATGAGAGTATGATGATGAATTTATGTCTGTATAATTTTGTTAAATATGTAAAATATATAGGACCTAGAGAGAACCGGTGGAGAAGGAAATGACATCCAACTCCGGTATTCTTGCCTGGAGAAACCTGTGGACGAAGGAGCTTGGTGGGCTGCTGTCCATTGGGTCACACAGAGTTGGACACGACTGAAGTGATTTAGCAGCAGCAGAGAGAACCGGATGGTAAACTACTGATTTTGGGTGATTATGATGTGTTAATGTAGGTAAATCCTTGGTTAAGAAAAAATGTACAGTTCTGGTGAAAGATGCTGATAATGGGTGAAGCTATTTATATGTAAGTACAGAAGTATATGTGAAAAACCTTTGTTTTTCCTTCAATTTTGTTGTAAATTAAAACCTATAAAAATAAAGTCTTTTAAAAATAAAACTAGAGGTTAATATAAAATTAAATGGCAACTGATAGAATCAAATAAAATATTAAAAGTAATTTATACTAATTAATGTTAATGCATTTAAGATTTGTCTGAAAGAACTGAAATATAAAAAATAAACTACATTAAGTGAATAAAAGGTAGAAATTCTAAAAGAAATAAATATAACCATAATAAATTGGAAAAGAAATATAAATCCACAAGAAGCCTTGACTATTGAGTTTTTATGAGTTTTTAATCAAAATAAATGCTCTTCCCTTAGTATCTTCAAGGGACTGGTTCCAGAGAAGCCTGATATATACCAGCATTTGCAGGTGCTCAAGTCTCTCATATAAAACAAAGTAGTACAAGAAAGCCAATTGATCCTCTGTATCCTTGGATTTCCCAATCTCAGATTCAACCACCTGTGGATGGAAATTTCAATCCATGTTTAACTGAATCCATGGATGCTTAACTAGTGAATATGGAGGGCAAGTGCATATTTATTTTTTAAAATATCTTTGTATAAATGGACCCACACAGTTCAAATCTGTGTTGTTCAAGGGACATCTGGAGTTTCAGCTTCAGCATCAGTCCTTCCAATGAATATTCAGGACTGATTTCCTTTAGGACTGACTGGTTTGATCTCCTTGCAGTCCAAGGCTTCCTAATATTTTTTGAAACTTGCAAACCTTGTATTACCACCTTAAAAACATGTGGAAAATCATACTATTTCATTTGTTAATAATGATTCAACAATTCTATATTAATAGTTAGAAAATAAAACCCACTGGTGTATTAAAATAGTACTCTCTGACCAATCAATATTCATTCTGAAACACTGGAATGATTCATCATCATCACATCTATTAATATCATTCATCCTATCTTTAGGCCAAAAAATAAATAGTAGATGTATGATTGTCCTAAGAGGTACTGAAAAAGCATAGTAGTATTTAATAGCTAAATCTATTTTTAAACACACTCTTAGAAAACTAGCATAATGTTCTATAACTTAAAAATAATTATATATGAAAATAGTAATAGCAATAATAATAATTCAGGTTGAATAATTGTATAAAAGTGCTAGCAGACAGAATTATACAAGTAAATTTAAACTAAGAAAAACAGCAGAAGCTATTAGAAGGAAATATTATTTAAAAGAATTATAATCCCTGTTTGAAATAAACAAATTCAAATGGATAACATACATAATTTGACCTCAGCAAGGAGGTCAGTCTCAAAACAAAAGTACTCAAATCATTCCATTTATGACATATCTTTAATAACTAATTAGACAAAATCAATGTTGGTAGTAAACTTTTAAAATAGCAACTAAACTACAATTTTAAAACATCTTAATAATTCAAGTTTTAGATTTATATTAGTATGGCTTTTTTTTTTTTTTCCTAAGTGCATGCTCTAGAACATGCAGGGCAAAGCCCTTTTCTGGGGCTGCAGAAAGCAGGGGTAGAATTCCAGATAGGAAGAAGCCACAAAAAAGAACGCTTGAAATCTATGTGTGCGCTAACATCAAATCTGTATCTGATCCGTGAACTGTACAAGTGTGGGAAAGAAAACAGAGTCAGATGGAAAACTAAAAAACATGCACAGAGACTTCAACTATCATCCAACAAGGAGATATTAATAGAATTTTTAGTTGTAATCCCACCAAGTTAGAGGAATAATCCACCAAGCTTCCTATTAAAAATCAAAAAAGGCCATAGTTAATGATTAAAGAATATACACTATACCTAAGGATTTTCCCCAACACAAAGGACAAACTTAAAAATAATCTCACTAAGGAAACCAAGCATCCAGAAGCTCAAGGTTGTCAGCAAGCAATATATCTACCTACTTAAACAAAAAGTAATATTATTCAGAGAACAAAAGGCAGAAGCCCTATAATATAAAGAGGTATGATGCACATCATACAACTGACAGAGTACACTGAAGAAACATGCAAATACAATTCATAGTTAAGAAAAAAAAGTCAGCCAATGGAGACAGATCTACAGTTCACACAGATGTTGGAATTATCTGACAAACGCTTTGAAGAACCTATTATAAATATGCTGAATAATATTAAAAAAAAGATGTCACCAATGAATGAACAGATGGTAAATAGCACAGTAAAGCAAACAATAAAAAAAAGAATAATTTTGAATTCTAAAACAGTAGAATATCTGAAATAAAGGTTCAATGTATTAGTGTAATAACAAATAGATGGTAGAAGAAAAATAAAAACGCTAAAATGGAAAAATATACATTATGTGCCCTGTTCCACAGAGAGAAAAAAAAAAGATGAAAATATAAATTAACAAAGCCACAGTTACATGTAGGACAATACAAAGTTGTCTAATTCAAATATAAACAAAGTTTCCAAAGAGTAAAAGAAGATAGAAGAGGACAGAAAATATACTTGGAAAAAAAAAGCCGAAATATTGTCAAATTTCACACGTGCTTCCAAGAATTTCAGCAAACTCGGAGCAGAATAAATATAAAGAAGATCATTATGAAACACATTGCAGTCAAAGTGCTGGAAAGAGAGAGGAAATAATTTTCAAAAGTGGATTACAAACAAGAAAATGATTATAATAAATATTTCCAGGAACAAGGAGGCCATAAGACAATAGGGAAATATTTTAAAAGTTCTAAATAAAAAATAATTTTGTATCCAGGTAAAATATTCTTCAAAATGGAATCTAAATAATTTTTCAAATAAAAGAGATGCAGAAAGATATTTTCAGGATAAAATGATACTAAATGGGAAGTTGGACCAACCAGAACAGATAAAAATGTAAAAAGCAGATTTATTTTTATTACAATTTAAAGAAACTAAAGGTCTAAAAGTTTCACCAGTGAATTAAATCAAATATTTAAGGGAAATATGAATCTTTCTGAGAACAGAGGCAGAGAAAACACCCACCTACATTTTATGTAATCAGCATAATTCGATATAAAAGCCTAATGAAGACATTATGAGGAAACCAACTATAAACCAACATTTTTCATGAACATAGACACAATCACCCTTAATTAAAATGTTATCCAAACTGAACCCAGCATTATATATACAACAGAATAATACTTTTTGGCCAACTGAAGTTTATACAGGGAATACAAGTTTGGATTAATATTTGAAAATCAATTACCTTATCCAGCATAAAAACAAAACACTTTTAAAAGAAAATATTTAACTGTTAGTTATTTGGATTGCCTAATCTCTATCTCTCTTCAAGTTTCTGAATTACTTCTGCCATTCACCACCTCCTGTTGAACACTTCTAGTAAAATTTCCTTTCAGTTGTATTATTCAAATCCAGATTTTCCTTTTTTTAAGTAATTTTGTCTATATCGATATTCTGTACTTGAGATATTGAAGTAAATTTTTCATTATTAAGCATGATTTCCATTATTTATTTGAATATATTTATGGTGTCTATCATGAAGTCTTCATGAAAGAAAGTGAAGTCACTCAGTAGTGTCCCACTGTTTGCAACCCCATGGACTATAGCCTACCAGACTTGTTCATCCATGGGATTTTTAAGGCAAGAGTACTGGAATGGATTGCCATTTCCTACTCCAGGGAATCTTCCTGACCCAGGGATTAAACCCGGGTCTCCCACATTTTAGGCAGACATTATTTACCATCTGACCCACCAGGGAAGTCCCAAGGTTTCTTCAGTTCTCAACCTCTCATGGCAGATTTTGTTGCTTACATTATGTTTTTCTTTTTCCTGCTATATATAAGTCAGACTTTCTTGCTTCTTTGCAAACTTTATATTTTTTTGTTGAAACCTGGTGATTATAGATAATATATTGCAGATATTCTGGTTTATTGTCTTCCCACATCTGCTTTCCTGTTTTTATTCACTTTTTAAATTTGTTCAATGGCTGAACTATTTTAATGATGTCTATTTTCTCCTGCCATGTGACTCCTCTGATATTATTCTTCAAACTACACAGACTGGATATTTGTAAATTCACCTTGACAAGACAAAGATTTTAATAAGGCTCCTTCTTTCATTTTCTGACCACATTCAGCTGTTATGTTTCACTAATTGCCAGCTGATTGCTCTATTATTTTCAACAATACCCTGGGGCCTCACTTATTCCATAGGCTGTTGGCATTCTTTGCAGTGGTTGTTTCTGAAATAGGTCTTTGTGATTTGTTCTTATCTCTAGAGGACCCTTCTTAGCTCTCTTCTTCGTTCTCTCTGATAACATAGCTTGCTTATGATTTAGTTTGCTTACTGTCAAAATACTCATTGATTTTTTTTT